>SEYY01022269.1:60000-142500 GCA_009176605.1 Armadillidium nasatum | reverse complement strand
CTATATATATATATATATATATATATATATATATATATATATATATATATATATATATATATATATATATATATATATATATATATATATATATATATATATATATATATATATATATATATATATATATATATACACAATAGGGGGATTTATTGATGGGAATGCCAGTGCTAGCTGGCACTGAGGGGAAATAGACCCACGCACTTTCCTGAGTCTATTTTTGAGGGGAATTTGAGAGGAAATGAGAGGAAACCACCCCCTCAGGCTCTTCGCTGTACCTTTTTGCGATTTTATATATCCACTTGCGGTTTTTCGGTAACCCTTACGTTTTTCCTTCCGATTCCCACGCTCTTTCTTAGCTATTTGTAGTTTTTTTCCTTCTTTTTTTATTTAATAACAGCAATTGCCACCATTGCCTAGGCCACATCCACTTGGAATGAGGGAAATGCAAGTATCAACGATAGCTGGCACTGAAGGTAAAGCATTATTGCAGTGACACTTGGCACCATTGCAATGCCGAAAGGTGTACCCGATGCCATCTTTTTCCCTCAGTTCCACCTGGCACTGGCACTGCCGCCTAAGGTGGTCCCTTACTATATATATATATATATATATATATATATATATATATATATATATATATATATATATATATATATATATATATATATATATATATATATATATATATATATTTCTTGCCGAGATGACCTAGTGATTATGACGCAATTCAGTTATCAGTTCGATTACTTGAGTTCAAACCCCGTTGGGAAATACCTAGGTGATACCCTTTTTTATAAACTGATTTGCAATTTCGGATAATAATAATAATCCGAACAAAAATGGACGGAGTTTCATACAAAAACCGTAGCTAATGTATGGCTGATCTCAATTAATTTCTATATTTACCTAATCAATCTATTTATGTTTTAACACCAACCAATCAAATTTTCTTTTTTTAATAAGAATTGCACTTTCATTTATTAACAGGTAAATCAAAATCGCGCCCAAATAAAATGATGAGCTAAATAAAAATAGAGGTCAAATAGGACTTTATACTGTCACAAACACATACAAACGAATATATATATATATATATATATATATATATATATATATATATATATATATATATATATATATATATATATATATATATATATATATATATATATATATATATATATATATATATATATATATATATATATATATAACTCGAGCCATTAAGATGTCAAATTAAAATATTAAGATCAATTCTTAATATCTGAATTATTGTAAACAATATTGCAAAATGTGATAAGAAAATTTTGAAAATAATTTTTTCCATATATTCTGTTGGTCTTTTTTAATTCTTTTTTTCCTAAGTGAGAATAAGAAAAGCATATTTTTCATTTACTGTTACAGTCCCAAAATTCCTGATTGAACTGACATCTGTCTGTGCCAAAGGCTTTTCCAACGATGCTGAAGATTCTTTCCACAGGTGCAGAAGATGCAGGAATGGCCATTCTGTGCCAACTTTATCAATGTTAGAAACATATCTTCATAATTTTTCCAATGTTATTTCATTCCTTTCTTTAGAAATAAGTTCACTGTAATTTTCTGTATTCCAATATTAATGCACTTCTGCATTTTGAGTTGAGGAAGCCTTAATTCTGAACACCTTCTTCCTCTTTGAAGGAGAGTTACATGAATTTGATCCTTATATATCCTCTGATAACGCAATATCGATATAAGAAGTTTTTGAACTGTGCTAACGCTAATAAGACCTTGGAAATACCTTTTCCTCTTCAGGGTACCAGAGTTTAAACCTAGAATCGATTATACTTGCTGCTTGATAAATTTTGTTTTGATTTTCATACAACTGAAGGTGCTTTTGTGTGGATTTTTTTTTTGTTTGTATATATATTTTGATTTCATCCACTCAAGATGATACTTTTAGATAGGATTATTAAGCTTGATGAATCATAGTTTTGCCGTTAAGTACGGTCAGTCACATCCTCAATTAGTTCAAAAATTTCTACCGTTTTTATAAACACTTCCTAATTTGTTTACTTTTTCTTCTGAAAACTGCAAAACGGATCTGATCATTTAATTCCAGAGATATCACAACCGAATTCTACTTTTTTTCTTTCTTCTAGAAAGTGTGTCTTTCAAACTCTGCCTAGCGTTATACTTAATTGTCATGCTCCTTTGAGACTACATTTAACTACTAACTGCAGAGTATAAGCAAAACAGGAATTATATTTGGTTGTTTGTATTTCAAGCATCTCAGAATCTGTTTCAAAACTATCGTCAAGATAATTATTTTTAGAGTCTCAATCTTCATCTTCAGCAGTAGTTATTTCAAAAAATTCTGGCAGAGAAAGCAGATAAAATATTTAAAGCATTATCAGTTATGAAACTTATAATCTTAGTTCTATGTCAAAATCCATTACGGTTTGATCATCGTACGATGTGACATCCACGTAATATATATATATATATATATATATATATATATATATATATATAATATATATATATATATATATATATATATATATATATATATATATATATATATATATATATATATATATATATATATATATATATATATATATATTGGATTAAAGTTTTTTAATTATTTTAAGAATAAATGTAAAAAATTTAAATATTTGTGGGTCCAAAAATATTCATTTAAGAAGCCTTTATGGACCACCGTAAGCACTGGTCGAGAAACTATTTTATACCACATTGGTTGTGTATATAACAGAGACATCAAAACTGCCTCAGGTCAGAGACTGTTACAGGATGACAATATGTAGAAAACTAGTCAATCAAACTTCCCTCAAGGAGATACGGTGTGAGACAGTATCAGAAGAGTAGTGTCCATTATAACAAAAGTATATGAGAATGATGCAACAATTTCGTGGACTAAAGGATATTAGAGTCTAGGGTCTCTATTTATTCAAGAAGGGCTGTATAGGATACCGTTGGATCACCTCATACAAGAAAAGATGCTCCAAAATTATGGGAGCTTCTCAGAAACATTAAACTTTAAGAAACTTCATTAGATAGAAAAAGTAATCTTTCAAGAAAGATCACAAGAAATGAATCTTGGAGAATATAAAAACAAAGGAAGTTTGACTTACTTTCTTAAGTATTATAGTTATATAGAAGATTGTGTCAGGTAAATAGATGTGATGGAACCAAGTTTCTTAAACATTGAAAAAACAATTGAGGAGAACGTCCGGAAATGGAAGGGCTACTATAGAGAAACAGAAAAGGAAGTTCAGTATTTTTTTTTTTTTTCCGCAAAAGTTATCGGAAGTGTTTTTGGTGCTCAGTTTAACTTCATAGCAAAATATTCACCGAAATAACGAAGGAAAGATGACTCAAAGCACAGACTAATGATCAAAGTCAGAAATATAGGAAAATCAAAAGAATTATGCCACTAAATTTTCGACTTGAGAATAAATTTCAAAATGTTTCGAAAGTACAGAACAGAAGTTGGGGCAGTAATGAGGCAATTAGAGGCCTGTGAAGTTTACTGTTTCCGGAAGGAGGGAAAGACTTGTAAAAGTTAATAGGCAGAGATGAGAAACTTTACAAAGTCAAGGTACAAACTTTGAGAACCACGTTGGTAAAGACAGAGCATCCAACTTTGGTGCAATCAACTTGCTCTGCATTTCAGAAATACCTCACTGCGTGGTAGATACATATTCCCGCTGTTATTATAATTTATCAATCTATGCAAACCTGGGTGTTATGAAAGTCGGTGAATGAAAAAAGAATTACAAAAAACAGTTAAACCAACAAAGGTAAATCTAAATTTTTAGTACCAAATAATTTTTTATTTTTTATTTAATTATTTTCTTTTAGCCAGAAATGAAAGAACGAAAAGATGTAAACACCTCTTTTTATCGAAGTTTTAAAAATTCAATTCTCACTATATATAAAGAGACAAAACTTACTTACATAAGAGTACAACTGTTTCTCAATTTCTCCGCTTTAACAAAATATTTAATTTTATTACAGAACTAAAAAAAAAAATTGCCATTAGGTAAATTTCAACTGTTATTTTTAAATAGGTTGCAGAATCAGCATATTTTCCGTCAATGAAAAAAACAAAAAAACGCGCACACAAACACACACACAATATATATATATTATATATATATATATATATATATATATATATATATATATAATATATATATATATATATATATATATATATATATATATATATATATATATATATATATATATATATTTTTTTTTTTTTTTTTTATTTTATGTCTCCTCTGGTGGGCAAAGGCCAGAGGCCTACCAATATCCACCAGAGTTGGGAAGAACATTCGGAAATCGGGTCGCTAATTCCGACGTGACACGATACACGGCGTTTAAAAATGTGCAAGTCAAAGGAAGTTGGGAAAACAGATAAAGGGAGTGTGTTCCAGACTTTACCAGTAGAGTACATGTAAGATTGAGCATAGCGGTTAAGTCTGGGGTCGGAGAGTTGGACAGAGAAAGGATGAGACTGTGTAGAAAGTCGAGTCGCACGAGCCCTTCTCAGTGGAGGAGGTGTGCGACGTGAGAGTTCAGAAGAGCAATGTCCGTTGTAATAGCGATAGTACAGAGAGAGTGACGCAACAATTCGACGGGAAGAAAGAGATTGGAGAGAGTTAGTAAGAGCGGGAGAGTTAATAAGACTAAAAACCCTAAACTCCACCTTTTCAAGAAGAGCTGTATGTGTGGAACCACCCCAGATATGAGAGGCGTACTCCATATAGGGGCGAACAACACCCCTATACAGAGCAAGCAACTGGGGTGGCGTAAAAAAAAACTACGAAGGCGCCTCAGAACACCCAACCTCTTAGAAGCTTGTTCAGAGAAAGAAGTAATGTGATGTTTCCAAGAAAGATCACGAGAAAAAGAAACACCGAGAATATTGAGAACAGATGAAGGTTTGAGTTGAGTGTTTTCGAAGAAGATGTCATAGTTGTGTGGAAGATTGTGTCGAGTAGAAAGATGGAGGAATTGAGTTTTTGAGGCATTGAAAACGACCATGTTTTCTCTGCCCCAATTTGAAATAGGAGAAAGATCAGAGGTCAGTTGCTCCAAGGCAATCCTTCTTGAATCTAATAACTGCTGTTGGGAGGGACGTCTTTCATATTGAAAGGAATAATGAAGGGTGGAGTCATCGGCATAGGAGTGGATAGGAGATGAAGTAATAGAGAGAAGATCATTGATTAAAATTAGAAAAAGAGTTGGGGATAGGACAGATCCTTGAGGAACACCACTATTTATAGATTTATAGGATGAACGGTGGCCGTCTACAACAGCTGCTATAGAACGACCGGAAAGGAAATTAGATAGGAGGTCACAGAGAGAAGGATAGATTCCGAAAGAGGGAAGTTTGGAAATCAAAGCTTTGTGCCAGACTCTATCGAAAGCTTTCGATATGTCTAGCGACAAAAATTCACCAAAATTCAAAGAAAAGTAGGAAAAAGACAACCATAAAATATTATATATATATATATATATATATATATATATATATATATATATATATATATATATATATATATATATATATATATATATATATATATATATATATATATATATATATATATATATATATATATATATTCTTTGAATTAATAACAACCCAAATCAATTTTTTCTTTTCTATTTTTTTTTTAATGGATTAAAATTAATATTACTCTGATATTTTTAATAAAAATGATAAATAAAATAAATAAATAAATAAATAATTGATAGCGTGCATCAGACTCCTTCCTTCCCTCTTAAAATTTCTCCGGTTTTATCTTTTCGAAATCTTTTGTATAAAATAATTTGTTAATCAAACAATTTAAGAAAATTCGAAAATAATTTTATCACAAATTTTACTAAAATTATTCCTGTCAAATAATAATAATTTATTAAAAATAATAATTTTTAATTTTACAGATAATAAAATCACACGTGCAATAATAATAATAATAATAATAATAATAATAATAATAATAATAATAATAATAATAATAATAATAATAATAATAATAATAATAATAATATTATTATTATTATTTTATTTATAAACGGATTATTTCAGATAATTTGTATTCGAAATTATATATATATATGCAGAAAACATCTATGCGGTACGATATACGAATTCATGCATTCATTTTTAAGGCGTGTATATTTATGGCGCATTTATTAGTCACTGTTAGTTTGTTACACCAATATTATTAATTTAAAAACGCAATTCAAAACCACAAATAAATGTTACACAACACAACAAATATACAAAATTTATATCTAAAGAAAAGGCTTATTCACAAAGATGAATTCAACAACACAAATACCATCACCACTTTGATATGTAAACGCTTACAACACTACGAGGCAAAGGAAATGATTTTTTTTTTCTTTTTTTTTAATGGCTCAAGTGAATTGTTTTTGAAATAGGCCCATAATACTTACTGCTTGGGGGAGTTGGGGTTACTTCCTTATTTAACGTACTCCAGGAATGACCATTTTGTAATAAACCTAAAGAACTTCGTAAAGAACCTCCGTGAATATTCATTTTATATAATTAATAATTTTTGATAAACTTGCATAGCTGACTGACACTCACACCTGGAAACAAAATTACGTTACCTGACGTTTGTATGATTAGGATCTTTTTACCTTGAAAGAAACTAAAAGTAGACCCTTTAATATGTTATTTATTTTAAACAATTACGTTCATATGAATAATTTTCTACTATTCTCAAATAATACTTTTTAAATTTTATATTTCAATTGAAATAAATAAAAAATGCTTATTTTACTATAATGAAATTGTCGTACATCTACATGCTTTGTTTATAAAAATCATTCCATATTTACGCTGCCAGGCGTACAATTCTGCATTGAGGAAGGATAACTGGTTTTTTATGAGTTCTGAAGTATGGGATTAATTACGCATGATATTACAATGCTTAGGATATATATATATATATATATATATATATATATATATATATATATATATATATATATATATATATATATATATATATATATATAATTATATATATATATATATATATATATATATATTTTATATATATATATATATATATATATATATATATAAATATATATATATATATATATATATATATATATATATATATATATATATATATATATATATATATATATATATATATATATATATATATATATATATATATATATATTATTTTATATATATATATATATATTATATATATATATATATATATTATATATATATATATATATATATATATATATATATATATATATATATATATATATATATATATATTTATATATATTATATATATATATATATATAAATATATATATAATATAATATATATATATATATATATATATATATATATAATATATATATATATATATATATATATATATATATATATATATATATATATATATATATATATATATATATTATATATATATATATATATATATATATATATATATATATATATATATATATATAATATATATATATATATATATAATATATATATATATATATATATATATATATATATATATATATATATATATATATATATATATATATATATATATATATATATATATATATATATATATATATATATATATATATATATATATATATATATATATTTCTCAACGTACTCTCGAACATAGGAAGCACATACACTTCATCTTCGCAACTCAAAGTATAACAAAATCAATAAATCAATAAAAGAATATTTTACGCACACTCCCAAAATCGATTTTAGAAAATATACCCAAGCATACAATATTTTATGTTGGGCCCATACTAAACTATGCATTTTCATCATGGCATTTTGCCACAGCCATCCCTCAAGGTAGAAAGCCTTTAAATGGCTCAAAATTTAACAATCCAACACAAATACGAATAAACAAAGATTTTCTAATTGACCACCTAAAATATGCTAGGGGTACAATTTTACTCCAACACACTAAACGTTTCACACACCTGAGAACAGCCACCAGGACTACACAAGATTGACACTGCGCTTTAGATCCTCACCTTGATCACTGGCCTTTTACTATACACAGCAACATTTTCATACCTATTAATTCCACTCCATTCCAACAAACACTAATTTACAATCGGTGGGCAAAAATATCTTCACAATTGCCAGCCAAACCGCCTCTTCAACTCACGCACGGCCAACGTATCAAATACCCAAGGATATCTCCTTAAGCAAAACTCTGGTCACACTTGTCATATCCAGGTCAGGTGAGCATCCAAATTAGTCACACAAACTCAAATTCCAATTAAATAACACTACATCTTAAATCATGATTAAAATGCTTTCACAAACTAAAAATTTCAGAACGCACTTCCTTCTGAGATATTCATATACTACACAGAACAGTTCTTAAATATCTCCTTGTCAGACCTGTGGGCACGGCTTTTTTTGGACGGCGTTGGTTTCGTGAGTTGGGGAAATACCAGAAATCTAGTTCAGCTAATCCTATCAATCCTTTTCAATTTATATATCGTTCTCAAATCTTTCATCTCAAAGACATTGAAACTTTTTCTCGACCGAGCACTTATCGTCTATGTTTCACACACATACAATACAGAAAGGTGAACACATACATTCAAACATTCTTATCTTTATTTCTTTCGAAATTTTTCCTTTCTTCCATACTTTTCTTAGGCCCCCCAATACTTTCATTCCTTCTACCACTCTGTTCTTTATTCCTTTTTCCGTCCCACCCTTACCTTCCACCCAACATTACTAGATATTTATTTGAATTCATTCACCTCCTCAAGTTTCCATTCTCACACTTCTACAAACCAATTCCTCCCTCCACATTTCCTCATCCCCACCTCCAATCCTCATAACTTTATTCTTCGCTGGATTGAATTTCAATCTCGTGTTTGCACATTTCCCTTCAAACTCTCTCACAAGTATTCTCATCTTTTCTCCAGATTCTGCCACCAACACATGCCGCATCATCTGCAAAAAGTAAAACATTCACTTCACATTCACCCTCCATATTTCTCAACGTAATACTCTTCCCTTCTCTCTCCATTTTTCTAAGTAAACCATTCATCAATAGATTAAATAACATGGAGATATTACAAACCCCTGTCTCAATCCCACTCCTATGCTAAACCAATCCGATAGTTCTCTCTTCACCCTCACTCTTGATCTACAATTCGCATATATATATATATATATATATATATATATATATATATATATATATATATATATATATATATATATATATATATATATATATATATATATATATATATATATATATATATATATATATATATATATATATATATATATATCGGATGTCATATTTTTCTAATTTGCGGATGCGGATGTCGAATTTCCGAAAGTGCGGATGCGGATGCCATTATATATATATATATATATATATATATATATATATATATATATATATATATATATATATATATATATATATATATATATATATATATATATATATATATATATATATATTATATATATTATATATATATATTTTATATTATTTCTATTTATTTTCGATTTCCTATCTCAAAACTGATAAATCAAACAAAAATTTGACATTAAAAATTTAATTCGAACATTCAGTTCACAATGGACATCATTCTTAAAATAAATATATAATCCAATTTATAACCTTTAATTTAAATTTATCTGAATTTTTTCAATTGTACATATATATATATATAATATATATATATATATATATATATATATATATATATATATATATATATATATATATATATATATATATATATATATATATATATATATATATATATATATATATATATATATATATATATATATATATATAATATATATATAATATAATAAATAGGCAACTTAACTAAATATACTTACATTCTTACTTTCTATTAATTTCTGCCCATAATCTTTGGGTATGTTAGACAAATAAAAAGATAATAATAGTAATAATAAAAAAAAGTCTTCAAAAAATTTAACCTATATAAAATAATGCGCCTAAATATCATACCATATGAATAAAGGTAATAAACAAATTTACCCATTATACATATTGCTAAAAGAAATCTTAAAAATTCTCGACAACATTCTGCATAATAAAAATTTAGAACTTTATTTTGAAGACTTTTTTACAAAATTATTTTAAAATTTATACATTCTTTAAAGTCTTGAAAATTAAAACGTTACTTCTAGAAAGCAAGATATTTGTGTGAGTGAGTGACAAAATATATATATATATATATATATATATATATATATATATATATATATATATATATATATATATATATATATATATATATATATATATATATATATATATATAATATATATAATATATATATATATATATATATATATATATATATATAATGATTAATATCTAAAATATAAATCTTACACAAAAACACATCTATTTATAATACTTAAAATGAGTTGCATTCAATTAAGTAAAATTAAATTTAAAATGAACACATTAAAAAAAAACAAAAAAAAAAAACAGACATTTACACAATGAATTATTTTCCTCAATAAAATGAGAAATGGACGGAGTTACTTGTACTTCGTTACCAAAGGACGGAATACGTTTTCTTTATACATCTATTTTCTGCTACCTTAAAGTTAGTACAAAAAAAGTGTTATACTTAAAATAAGTTTCATTCTTATTGCAAGATATGTCTGTGAAAACAAACGTCTTTACTACTAAAACATTAAAATGAAAAAATAGATTTCTTACAAATGGAATGTATGATCTAATAAACAAGCTTTGGCCTAACTTAAATCCTTCCATAAGGAAAGATAAAAGTTATAATGAGATTGTGTATTACAAGAGAATATACAAAATATGACAAGGTTTCTTCCCTATTTCAATGGTAAAAAAAAATAAATCTTATAACCTCACAACTAAAAATGAAAGAAACATAAATTTTCATATTAATTGAGGGTTATAAAATTTAGTTTTCCAGCGCTCATTTATCTAAAAATTTATGCTTTTGTTTCTAATGTAAAAACTCCATGACTCTGTCTGTAGTGCTCCTTTCTCTCCTGAATTCGAGATTCAACCCAAAATAATAGTCCTGCAACAAGTTGAGCAACAACTCCACAAACACCTAGGACGAAAAAAATTAATTTGTTTATACTATATATTATATATATATATATATATATATATATATATATATATATATATATATATATATATATATATATATATATATATATATATATATATATATATATATATATATATATATATATATATAAGGAAATAATTCTTATAACTGTATAAAACCACTAGCTTTCAAAGTCAAATTTTCTTCCTATTCAAGGTAATTGAAATAAAACTGATACAGAAAAATTAAAAAAACCTAGGGTTACATCAAAATAAACTGACAACTAAATTTCAAATCTCGACCCACAGTCAAAAACGTCCTTTAATATAATATGATTTACTACTTTTTAAATATTATATGTGTTATATGTGTTAAGTTTATATTGAAAGTGCCTTTATTAATATTCATTAGTGCTGTTTTAATGTTTTTTTAAATATGATTAATATTTTCCACAAATTGTTGTCCTTTATAAAAGGTATCAGAAACATATTTTGTACTTTTGATATAATTTTTCCTTCTTGTATGATTAGCTAGTGTTGAATTATGTTCCTTCAAAACTATATGATGTCTGATACTTCCTCCTTATTAAATCCACCATCTCCCAACATATTTTATTATTACTTTCTTATGAACAATATTTTTATTTTCTCCCCTTAATACTTTTATAATTTTACATCAGTCAAGAGATATTCGTAGTGTTATTCTTCCCCTCAGTCGTGTTTGAGGGAAAACAAAAGCACGCACACTCGCAGTCACATACACACATCCTTAGTCTTCTAACTTTTAAAAATACTGGACTGATCATGAGTAGGGGCAGTAGCACCTAGTATCAGCCAGTGGTATATATATATATATATATATATATATATATATATATATATATATATATATATATATATATATATATATATAATATATATATATATATATATATATATATATATATATATATATATATATATATATATATATGCAACTCACCTAGACCAAAAGACCAAGATAGATAGTTATGCTCCCAATGAGGCATCCAATCCCGATTGTCTCCTCTCTTACTCCAAATATGATAACAGCAATAAAACCACAAACACCTAATTTTAATATATATATATATATATATATATATATATATATATATATATATATATATATATATATATATATATATATATATATATATATATATATATATATATATATATATATATATCACTTACACTATCAGGATTTGTTTAATGATAAATTGTAAACCAATACAACACTTATGCACACAAAAAAATCCTTATGACACTTACCTCCAGCAAAACATACAATATAAGCAATCTTCAAGATAATAGGCTCAAAGTCCTCTCCTGGGCAGAACACCAAAATTCCAACCATTACAAACCCAATCAATGTAAATGTGAAACAGAAGGTAAAGAAAACTTGTACCGTCACAAAGAAAGCTATGAAAAAAATAAGTAAATAAAAAAAAAAAATAATAATGTACTTTAAAAACACTATTTTTTTAATACATAAAAAAGAAATTAACAAACTGCATTTTTATATAAATCTTATAACCTATTATATCAATTTTTCAAATGTATTTAATATTATAAAGAACTTATAAAATAAAACAAAGCATGTTACAAAAAAAAAAAAAAAAAAAAATATTTATCATTAAAAAAAAAATATTAAAAAAATTTATGCTTTCTATTACAAATGACAGAAACAAATAATAATTCATTACTCAAATACTCATTTTGAAGTAAATAACCTACTTAATCTCAATGTAACAGATTACATTTCTTAAATAAAACAGTCAACCACTATATACCATCATATTTAGGAAATATTATTCATTACACACTCCCCAAAACTTCACATAAGTTCATTTTATTTCTCTCATGCCTTAAAATAGATAAAAGCAAATACATACAAACTATGGAAATTGCTTATATATATATATATATATATATATATATATATATATATATATATATATATATATATATATATATATATATATATATATATATATATATATATATATATATATATATATATATATATAAACACCAATTTTTTTCCTTTACTTTCTTGATTTTTTACATAGAAGACAGATCTTAAATTTCTGTCGTATTTAAATTTTTTAGGGTTAAAAAATGTCCAATTGTTTATTATATAACTCAAGTTAGATGAAATCAAAAGAATTGTGAATATATAATAAATAACACAGTAACCTACAATTTATCTTTATAGGGAAATGAAATGCTGTTCATTAAACAGTTGCAAAAGTTAATTTCAAATAGATTGAGTAATTTGTCACTTGAAACTATTTACTATTTAGTGATATAAAATTTAATATTATTGTTAAATTCAATGATTACTTATTTAGTTAAAATTTTTGATAAAGTTACAATATAGGCAACTTTTATAAGGTTTTAGAATCTTGGGTTTTTAGGCTGTATCTAGATCAATGGGCTTAAATTCTGAGGCTAATTAATGAAGATAGAGTAATTTTATTATTATTTTATATTTCTCAGTTCCAAAGAAAAATTTAACAATTTTCTAGCATCAGATAAAGACAGGCAAAGGGGCAAACAGCATGACAGCAAATAAGACAGTAATTCCCAGCTTCCTAACTTGGAGATCAGCTGTCAGTGTCTCCAAGGCTGTTTTTACAGCAGCTAGCCTGTCATTTTTCTTTAAAAAAAAAAAAAAAAAAAAAAAAAAAAAAAAAAAATCCTTATTTATAGCCATATAAAATGTGAATAAATTAAATTAACTACAATTGGGGAAATTTCTTATTTTTTATAATAAAAGTTACCAACTCCAAAATATATATATATATATATATATATATATATATATATATTATATATATATATATATATATATATATATATATATATATATATATATATATATATATATATATATATATACTCTATAAAAAAAATTTTTAATTTTTGTTAATTATTGTGAACACTAAAAATATTTTTATCCTTACGTGTTAGAACCATAGCTCTAACTTCATCATAACTAGTAGTAAATGGATTAAATATCCATCGACAACCAGTAAAAAATGTAGTTTGCATATTTTCATCTTGAAGTCCTAAACTTCTAAAACACTGGACCCATAAGCCTATTTTTTGCATAGCAGTGCCATAAGCTTTTGATTCAGCTTCAAGCCAATTCCTTGTAAACATTGCAAATGAGATAAGAATGCCAGCTAAAACACAACAACCAATGGCACCCCATCCTGAAAGAGTTCTTCTACTTCTTGGAGTAAGAACCATGTTTATTATGATAAAAAACCTATTTAATATTTTATCGTACCTGAAAGAAATTATTTATTAAGAAAGTGAATTTCAAAATCAAATTGACAAGTGGTGATATTTAATGCAGGTGCAGCAATTAATTCTAACAACTTAACATTAGATATTTCCCTACTTAAGAAGCAAATAATTTACTAAAGAGATAAATTAGCAGCACAAAAAAAAAAAAAAAAATATATATATAATATATATATATATATATATATATATATATATATATATATATATATATATATATATATATATATATATATATATATATATATATATATATATATATATATATAATAATTTCTTCAATTTTTAGGGAAAATTTTAGCAATTGAAAATAAAAATCAATTGTCCATTAAATTTATCACCATGTTTTCATAACTTTTTTTTTTTTTACTCACTTTAAAAACAATTAATTTTTTTGGGGGGGGGATTCCTGCATTGTAACATAAAAAGGCTACGGTATTATAAATACTAAAAAAAGGGTTAGTTTTAGTAACTGATCCATAGAAAAGTTTTGATTACATTTGGTATGCTTGTTAAAACTACTTTTATATTTCCACATACAAGAATAAGAATATATAGATTAAAGCAAGGAAGTAGCATAAACTAATCAAGTGTGAAATTTGTGGAAATTTGAGGAAAAGGCATTACTTGGAAAAGTAAAACTAACCTTTTCCTTTTTAATGTAAATTTATAAGTTTAAAAATAAAACGAGAAAAATAACTTCATTGTAACAAAACAAAACAAAACAAAAAAAATTTTCCTGTATAATTTACAAATTATTAAACATCAAATTAAAGCCTTATTTCAAAGGGTTAACTTAAAACCAGGGCTGTATGATGGTAAATATTTTTGCCTGACCCAATTATTAAATTCTCCAGCTCTGGTTCCATATCTCCTGTTATATTTACACTATGAAATCATTAATTTTTGGTTATGAAATTTATAGTCTAATGAAAAAATTTTTTTTTTTTTACTAATAGTAATTTTTATTTATAGACTAATTAAAAATCAGTTAAATATTTTATAGTAAATAAAAAAAAATAAAAAATAAAAAATTAATACCAGCTCCACACAAAACTAAGTGACAGATGACTCCCTGACTCCAGCTTGACCCAAAACTATGTTGACTTCATATTTCTAACTCTGCAACCCTACTTTTTCAGAAGTAGGGTTGCAGAGTTAGAAGAGTTAAAAAAAAAAATTGCTCAGCTAGTACTTATTTATACCTAATATATATATATATACGGTATATATATTTAAAATAATTTATTTAGCAGGAAAAAATTATTTCAGAATTTATATTTTTTAAAAAGAATTTTGATATTTCATTTAAAAAAAAAATAAATAAATAAAAGTAAGTAATATTGGAAAGTTTATAATAAAAACCTATTTAATATATTATTAATAGCAACAATTGAAATTGTTAAATACTAAATCAAATTAATTAATAATGGATAATCAATAGACATTCATTTCTGTATTTGGAGTATTAATATACTTTTTTTTATTAAATTATTTTTAGTTTTTCTTTTCCATTAAGTAAAAGGGTGTGTAGAATACATTTCAGTATATTTTGATTTCATATTTTCAATAATATATTTTGATTTTATATTTTCAATATAGTGTAAAATAGAGAACTATTGTGCTGGATAGAATTACTACCAAAAACCAGAGTTGGGAAAATAGTGGATTGGGTAAATATGCAGTTTATGTCTCTTAGATAATATTAAGTTATTAAAAATATAAATTGGAAATGTAATCTATATTACAGAAAACTATTTAAATATGGGGATAAATCAAATTTGGTAAATTAAAAAACAGAGGGTAAAAATAATTTCAATCATCATAAAGCATTGCTGTCAACTGAAACTTTGACTTCACAAGATATTGAGCAAAGGAAGATAATCAGAAAATATATCAATACTAATATAGAAATATAACAATACTAATAAAACAAACAAGTTCAACTTAATCTAACCTTGACTTGAAGGGTAAATGTATACTAATGGCCAGCAAATAGGCCTAACCTAAAAGTAAACAAAATAAATAAATAAAAAGATGCTAAAATGTACTTTTTAAATAGGCTATTTTAAATATCTAGTAAAAACGTTTTCTCTTACAAAATATTGATATATCAATATTTTTTTTTATCTTTCTCTGCCTATATCACTATAGGGCATAGGTACAGTCGTCAACAGAAGTTTGTTCCTATTAAGCTGGAAATAAATATTTATATAAAATGGGAATCATTTCAGGTTCAGCCAATCACAGTTCAATTATGCCCCGCTCAATGTTTTTATTTTCTTTTTATTCAAAATAGAGCTTATATGAAATGATTTCCATTTTATATAAATATTTATTTCCAGCCTAATAGGAATGAACTTCTGTTGACGACTGTACATTCAATTTAGTCAGCTTAATTACAGAGGTTATTAATTTAAAATAAAATAGTAATAGTAAAAATTTAAAATAAAAAAATTGTTAACCTAATTATATCATTTTATAACAGGATTTTTAGTAATTTAACCATTTTTAAATTTATTGAATTTGATTTTTCCCAAAATTTAAATTGTTTTTCTTCAATATGCATTACATTTCCTGTTTATATTTTGAATAACAACTAAATGACATGTAAGAGACGTAAACTGCATATTAAACGTGGATTTTTTTTAAATCAGTTTTTTAAAACCAGATAGGTTTGTTTAATTGGATCCACACCTGCCAACCCTAAGTTCCAGCATACAATCCAATTTTACACCTTTGAAAACTGAAGCCATTTTTGCAGATCATAGTATCTTTTTTTTCATTGTAAACATTTAATGTTTTTAGTTATGTGATTTCCAATTGTCAATTAGCTTTATTGATTTCAATATATTCCTATTTCATAATTTCTAGAGATGTTTTACTAAAACATTTCCCAAAAGCAGTCTTCAACAGTTCACTGGACTTTTAAAATCCACATGAATAAAGTTTCAGTAGAAAAACATAACTCAATGTAGTACTTAAACCCACCCACCCCCAATTCCTGAAGTCACATGGAGGTCACACTTTAAGGAATCTTAAAATTTAGATGGTATCTTTATTTTCACATGAAAAATATTATTTTCAAGATCCAATATTACTGCGAATTTATGAAAAGTATTACTATAATTGTAACTAGGATGATGTCATTGATAAAAAAATCTTTACTAGTTAAAAACAAATTGTAGCTATAATAGTCTACGCGCTAATTATATTTGGTAACAAATATAAATAGAAAACTTTCCATACTAATTTATAACAAATAAATTAAGGAAAATCTTAAAAACTAGGCTGGCACACGCCCAATGCGAGAACAGATTTTTAAGTAGGTAAGCGGATATTCAATGCTTAAAAATTGAATCACTAAATAAATTTGAAATTTAAATAAATTATGTGGAACCAAATAAATATTACCCAACTCTTATTTCGAAACCAATAACACATATTTAAATCTTAAAAATCTAAATATTTTATTGAGTTAGCCTAACCTAGGCCCGTTTTCGAGGGTAAATATGCGTAGTAAAACACTAACGATGGGAGGAAGATAAATGGTTTTCGAACTGGCCGTCAAATTTTAACGAAAAACAATAAAAAGAAAATTAGTATATATATATATATATATATATAATATATATATATATATATATATATATATATATATATATATATATATATATATAATATATATATATATATATATATATATATATATTATATATATATATATATATATATATATATATATATATATATATATATATATATATATAATTATATATATATATATTATATATTTTATATATATATATATATATTTATGGTTAAGAAGCTTTCTGACCTTATATATCAATATTTTTTATATCGATATTTTGAAATTTCGATTTTAATCGGTATCTCATTGCAACGTTCTTGTATAGGTTAGGCCTGTATTTTACGGCAACTTCGGTAGTTCAGGTTATGATAAGTCGAACTAAGTACGCTAGAAAACTAAATAATAATAATAATTTATAAAAATAATTAGAATAATTTTTGAATTGGCATATCGATGTTTCGATATATCGATATTTTTTCAAATATATATATAAAATATACCTTACCATATATATATATATATATATATATATATATATATATATATATATATATATATATATATATATATATATATATATATATATATATATATATATATATATATATATATATATACTCCGCTCTGGAAGCTGTTAAGGAAACTGGTATAATTAATATAATTAATGGTCATTAAAAAGTTTTCAAATAAAAATCCTAAATTTTATCTAAATATGTTTTTTTCAATTATTATTATTATTATTGTCTCTATTAAAATAATGATTTGAATGTTATTTTATATATAAATATATATATATATATATATATATATATATATATATATATATATATATATATATATATATATATATATATATATATATATATATATATATATATATATATATATATATATATATTTTTAAGTTATCACCAACACTCACGGGCAGAGCCTTATTCGAGGAGTGTGGTTCTTAGCCAGGGAAACTGAGTTATATGTTATTTCTGACCAAGATGATAAGTTACACAGATTATTTGGGTTTTTGGATAGGGAAACCCTGCTCCGGTACAGACCAATCAAGTTTATTTTTTCCACCGGTGGGCGTGGTTTCAAATCCTTGATAGGCGACCTTCTCTGTAGGAGCAATTTAGAGAGAATGTGATATTGTATGTGTTGAAATAGCGTGGAATGTTGTAAGTGTTGGCTATGTTTTTAAGCGATATGTGAGTATTGAGATTAGCGTAATAATACACCTTGCCGTAAACTGTAATTAATTAATTAACAACAGAAAATCTCCTACAAACGACAATTTTTTATGTCCGTTCAGGTAACTTGGTCAGAGGTTGGAGCCTCGATTTGTATACTTTACAATACACACGAGAGAACGAGGTTCGAACCTCGTTCCCCAAAGCCAGAGAAAAACTGACTTTACCCACTGAGCTTTTTATATATATATATATATATATATATATATATATATATATATATATATATATATATATATATATATATATATATATATATATATATATATATATATATATATATATATATATATATATATATATATATATATATATATATATATTATATATATATATATATATATATATATATATATATATATATATATATATATATATATATATATATATATATATATATATATATATATATATTATATATATATATATATAGTGGCTTTGTAAATAATAAGATAGGTATAAGTAAAAATATAATATTCCTTAAATTTAATTAGAATAAATTACTTTTAAATTTAATAAAAGGAATTCATTATGATTAAATAACTATCACAACGCCATCTACTGGCATAAGTAAACGTGAGTACTAGCCAAAATAATATTCTCCACAGAACTCTCGTGAACTTTGTGACAAGTGGTTTTTTGCGGAAACTGTATATCCCCTATACTTGCAATCCAAGTGTATTCCTCTCATTGTGTAAATTAAATATATCCTTTATAGAAGTTCATCAGAGTAATAACAAGAGTGTAATAAAATATAATAAACTGTTTACCATCGTATTATCTCACCCTTTGAACTTTATATATATATATATATATTTCCCTTGACTAAAGAACCTATTGCGGTAGGAGTGAATTCCCCCCCCCCTCCTCCTCCCTCCAAAAATTAAAGGACAAAAGGTTCAGTGGCAATAAATCTACTTCCTCTAATATAATTTTAATGATACAATGGCTACCAAAATCTAAACATCTTTTACTTATACATTAACGCAAACGCTAATGCAGATCCTCGAATACAGGTACGAGTGTGGATGTTTAAAATTTTGCAGACGATATGCAGATGCCGATATCGTGATATATATATATATATATATATATATATATATATTATATATATATATATATATATATATATATATATATATATATATATATATATATATATATATATATATATATATATATATATATATATATATATATATATATATATATATATATATATATATATATATATATATATATATATATATATATATATATATATATTATATATATATATATATATATATATATATAATATATATATTAATTAAATTATATGGAAGGATATAGAATAGCCAACAATCACTTAAATTAATTTAATATTAATATATGCATTTTTTTTTTTATTTTTTAATTCAGAAAATTACAGATTTTGTATAATAAAAGTTAGAAAAAACAACAAAAATTAAAAAAAATATTTTTCTGATTCATAATAATGAAAAAAGAAAGAAAACAGGTTTACTTAGTCATTAAAGTTTGAAAAAATGTAAGATATAAAATTATCACCGCCCTCTGATTCTGAACATTTCACTCTCCCAAATTCTAAAACTTATGATGTAAATGTTCAAGAAGATTGTGATAGTAAATAGTGATTTAAGTGAATGAATTGATTATTTCCTCATTGTTTGATTTAACCCACCATTAATAAGTATAATTTGCAATTAACCCCAGTTTTCCTTGATATTTAGCCGGGTCTTGATCAGTCAATAACGCTAGGTCACATTAGAGGGCTGATATGAACTGACAGACATTGTTTTAAAGTTTTTAAATCCTATGAAGTGGAAAAAATAGAAGGAAGAGTGTTCCAGGCTTTGCCATTATTGTACATACAAAAACAGAGCATAGCAGATACTTCTGTGGTCAAAGGTTGAATAGAGTAAGAATGAGGTTGTGTAGATTAACGAGTAACACGAGTTCCCCTACGAAGAGGTTAAATGAGATTAGATAGTTTGGAAAAACAATGTCTGTTGTCATATAAGAATAGTGCTGCAACCGTTTGAGATTGAGTTAATAAGGCAGAAGGTCTTGATTTCCACCCTTTCAAGAAGGGCTGTGCAAGTGTAATCATCCCAGATATAAGAAGCATACTCTATATATTCTATACAAGAATGAACAATTCAGAGCGAGTAACAGGGGTAGTGTGTTGAAGTTTTGATGCTGTTTCAGAATACAAATTTTTAAAAGTTCCTTAGTTTGAGAAATAATATGATTCACCAAGTAAGATCACAAGAAATAGAAATAACAAGTATATTAAGAAAAAGATTGGGCTCGAGTTGAGTAAGGAGGAGGGGGTAGAAGAGTATTGCCAGAATCACCCTGGGTTGAAGAGTGAAGATTGAATAGATTAGTCTTTTCGGCAGTTGTATTAGTAATGAATCCATCAGAATAAGTAAGTGAAGGCGGAATTACAGAAACCATTAGAAATCATTTTTAGCATGAAGTCAGAAATATTTGACAATATAAGAGAAAAAAGGACACAAACACATTTTAGTGTAGGCTCAAAACACTGAATACCATGAATACAAGAATCATTGAACCGTGTATTTTGGGAAGAAAACAATTTAGTCAAAGACAGAATGAATGTCATCTCTTCAGCATTTTAGACTCCAAATTTTAAAACAAAAAAAAGAACCATACAAAGCAGTTATTTCATAGGTAGTTAGCATAGAAGCTACAAAGAGATCCCAATTAGTCCAATTGAAGTACCTTACCAAAAGATATGCTCTGTAATGCCTGGTCATCGTAAATAGAAAACATTAATATTAAAAGATTTAAATTGCGGTTCAAGTTGCAATAGAAGCGATGTTGACATATTTATAGCAAGAGGGACTAATGGAGAAGCATAGGTCAAGAATATTATACACTGCAAAATACTAAATTCAAGATTTTACTGGAATCATTGAAAGTTGCATGAAGAATGATAATAAAATGATTTTAAAAACATGATAATAATATAATAATTATAAGGCAAATTTTAGATGGATTCTAATAATGTCGTGAAAAAATGCTACTTATTCCCGAGAACATGGTAAGAGTTTTGGTTTGGAATGTCTCAGTATTATTAAAAAAAATTAATAAATTATCTATTTTTACCTTCATTCCCAGATATATAAAAATTCATGAACATTTTTCAGACACTTCCCATATTTTTAAGTATCATTTAGCCTTTCCTTGTTCTTTGTAAGTTTGCAAGCTAAAGCAATGCTAAAGTTACTATCTTTTAATATATTTTCATAATACAATTTCCATAAAGTACGAAAGAATCATGAAAATGTGTTAACAGACGAATTATAATAATTAAAGGATTTTATTAACACAAAAGAGGATATATATTCAAGAACAAAGAAATAAATGTGAAAATTATGTTAAAAAATGTTTGTTAATAAAAGACCTTTAATATGTTATATTTCTTCATATATTCAATTTTTGCATTGATTTTCCTTTGATTAAGTGCAATTTATTTAATTGCAATGCAACTCTTGCCTTTTAATGAAGAGATGAGAAAAACAAATACTTACGTTTATAGAGTTGGTCCTTTCTCACATGCATCTCTTCATCAAGTGTCCAGTAACATCCATCATAAACACGGTCATACATGTATTTAAAATCTGCATAATTATTGAAGCAAATCTGCCATAAACCTGAAAATTAAAAGAGAAATATCCATATGAAATCAATGAAAATGTAAAACACTGAAAAAAATATACTGACTCATAATTCAGAAAAATATTATATTAAATACAGTGAATGTATTAACATTCGCTGAGGGAAATAAAATGCACTTGATAATGATTGTTTAAGAAATTCCAAAATCAAAGGCCACTATCCCAAACTATACAGTGAGTGAACACATATTAAGTTAAAAGGTAGAAGAGAAAATGGAAAAAATATGTTTCAAAATTTACCAGGAGTGTATGAAGAACCGAGCATAGCAACTAAGTCTAGATAGGAAGAAAAGATGAGACTGGGAAGACCAGCCAAGCAAGCTTATAATCATAGGACTAGGTATACAATAAAAAAGTTTAAAAGAGATAATATAATGGAGTGAAGCAACAGTTTACCTGGTAGAAAATATTTTAAAATTAGTGTGCATAAGTAGAGAGTAGAGACCAAAAAGCCCAAAATCCACCAATTTCGAGAAGAGCAGAGAAGTGTAACCAACCCAGATATGTGATTCATACTACTTAAAAGGACGAGAGACAACATTATACAAAGCAAGCAACAAGGGACCTGTCAAGTTCTGAAGGTACCTTAGAATATTCAACCTCTTAGAAGCTTGCTAATGAGAGAAACTATGAAACCCCTCTTTGAAAGATAACAAGAAAACACCAACAATTTTGAGGACAAAGGAAAGGATTTGAGTTGTGTGGAGGAGATTGCAATGGAAATACATGAAAGATCAGTGATCAATTTACTTCAAGGTTAAACACACATCCTATTATTTTGCTGGTAAGTAGGTGGAATCATTAAAATAAAGTATGGAGGTGGTCATGTAAGAAACAGATCATTAACAAGCAATGAAAAGAGAATAGAACAGATCCTTGAAAAACACTGAGAATATGTATCAATAAATTTAAAAGAGGAGAATTTGAACAACTATCACACCTGCTATAGCATAACTGGAAACTTATTTCAGAGAGAAAGTAAGAAGAATAGCTCCTGAAAGAGTAAAGTTTTGAAATCTAAGTTTGTGCCTTAAGTATACTAAAAGCTCTCATTATATATAACACAAAAGCAAAAGATTCACCGAAATGCTGATGAGCAGAGGGCAATGCTTAGAAAGAAGGGAAAGATTCATTAGTTGAGTATTACTTATGACAGCTATATTGGCGATCAGAGATAATATTATTAGAATTAAAGATGCTTCCGAGTCCTATTATTTAGGCTAATTCAAATATATTGGAAAGAAAAGTAGCTTGATCAGAACTATAATTACAAGTCTAAAAAGGGTCCCTTTTTTTTTATTTTATTTAATACATCCAGCAAAAATAGATTGAAGCTTGAAAGCACAAGTTGTGAGGAGGAATACTGTTGGACTATACATCTTCTTAACAGTAAGCTAAAATTACAATGTTAAGAAAAATGTATTAGTGGAAGGTGAAGCACAATAGGTTACAAAGGATTTTGAGAGGTAAAAGTTTTGAGTAAAAGATTCATCTTTAGAAAAAAAAAAGCAAGAAGGAAAGCGGAGAACCAAAACTGAAGTTGACATCTCAAGGATGGTGAAAGGCAAGAAAAATTAGAATGACAAGCATTAATTATTGTATTTTTTACAGGAAATTGAGTTTGTGGTATGATGAGAGGATTTGGGTGATTCAGGAATGAAATATATTGGCTGTATATAGCATGAATATATGGATTTTAAAGATGATAATAATATTTGACAGCAACATCCTTGTCATAAACAGCATGAGAACAATCGGAATCATAACTACATTTGAATCAAAAGGAATGAAAATAGGGGTGTATATCTCCATACCAGAGAAAATCAGCTTGGTTATGTGCTCTGTACACCCTGAAGGACCTCTCATGCCAAAGCAGTTGAAATTTCAGGGAAACCAAAGGGGTAAGACTCTTAGTTTGACCAGTTTGCAAAAAAAAAAAAAATTTTTTTTTGTTGAATGCAAGAGCCATTTATGTAGAAGACTTGAAGAGATAGAACAGGATACAGCTAGAGACTATATAATTAAGTTTCAAACTATTTTAGGAGTACTCTCTCAAGGGACTGCTGTCTACTGTGGCTCAAACGGTAGAGTGATTGACTCACGTGCTTGAGGGTGCTGGTTCGATCCCACTTGGAGATCCTAGGTATATTCTACCTAGAAAAGTTCCTCTCTTTGAATAGGGCAATGCCCGTGATATGTGAATTTTTTTTTTTTTTTTTTTTTTTTTAAATTTATCAATATTTCATTTATAAAATTTAAAAGACTAAGAAAGATGAGGTGGAATACATTACTATTAGAAACAAATCTCTCTTGAAAAATATTTCATAAATAATTTTAGTTTTGATAAAAATTTTTACTTTTCATAAAAGAAAGAACTTTTACAAGTAGTTAGAAAATTAATAATTGAAAATATTGCAACAGTCAAGACTAAAATTAAATCTCAAATACAGAGATAGGACAGTGGTCAGAATAACTAATAGAAAGGAGAGAAAGATTACCAGTGTGCGGCAAAGGGTATGAAATTAAGAAAAGATCTAGTATGTCAGAAAAGTCAAATGTAAGTTGGAAATAATTTCTGTGTCTGTGCAGAACTATAAATTAATGAATAATTAGGAATTAAAATGCAAAAGTAAATAGCTGAACCTAATGCTTTGGATGATTATCACTCAAAGAGGGTCTTTGTCATATATATATATATATATATATATATATATATATATATATATATATATATATATATATATATATATATATATATATATATATATATATATATATATATATATATATATATATATATATATATATATATATATATATATATATATATATTAGTGATGGATGACTAAGAATTTTTTTATGATGATGATTATAGTAAATTTGACAATGACAATGACATTGAAACTGAAAAAGTATATTTTAAATTTAACAATTTTATAATAGGGAAGAATGTGTAAATACAAGTAATTTTAATATATAAGTATAAACAGGGTGGCCCACTCTCTCTATGCCCCAGATATACGACTATAGATATTAAAGTAAATTAAGTTTGTGTGAGTAATGAGGTAGAATCTTGAGAGGTTGTGCCACTTGCCACATATCCAACTTCAGCATGTGTGTCTTCCTTTGAAGATCAGGTCATTTCCAAGGGACTTTGGAGGCAACCTTCTGTGACAGTGAAGGAAGTGTGAAGGGAATACCATGATTGTAATTGCAATCCCTTCCAACACTTGTTGTGATGTCAGCACAATTTTCACAAACCAAGGTTTGCTCATGGCAAATTTCATTAGCTTATGATTAATACTTTGATATGTACAAGTGCATATTTAGAGCAAGTGGAACACTATGTAGTATCTTCAGAACATTAATTTTAAAAATTTTAGTGTGTGAAAATGGACAGACATGCAAATTTCTAGTACTTTAAATTTAGAGCTCTTAAATTGTGATGCAGAAACAATCTTTTCTCCAATTTCTGCATTAATTCAATTTCCTCTTAGAGAGTATATGTGGCCCAAACTTCTAAATAGCCTTTCTCTCACAATAAAAGTGTGTGGAGCAGATATATTTATAATCCAATATACCGTATGTAAATTGATGACTATGAAGGTTGAGAAAAATATCCTGACTGACAATGACAATCTTCCCATCACTATATATATATATATATATATATATATATATATATATATATATATATATATATATATATATATATATATATATATATATATATATATATATATATATATATATATATATATATATATATATATATATATATATATATATATATATATATATATATATATATATATATATATATATATATATATATATATATATATATATTGGCTAGTAAATTAAATAAATTCAACCAGGATAATTAAACTTACCAGTATTGACAAATGGATGTTCCTCAATCTGTCTATCATTTATGAGCCAATAAGGACTTGCAAATGCAATAAAAATAAACACACCAGCAATTCCATACACAATTAAGCCCCATGGATGCGTTGTTGGCTCATAGTAATCATCTTTATGACTTTCATAAGCCATTTTGTACTTAATTATATGAAAGTTTAAAATATAAAATTATACCTTTTTAAAAATCTGTAACAAATAAAGGCTTGTAAAAATACTGGCTGAATATATATATATATATATATATATATATATATATATATATATATATATATATATATATATATATATATATATATATATATATATATATATATATATATATATATATATATAAAGGATTGGACAAAGGGATTAAATCCCATATACAGTACTTTTCTAATGAAAAACTCGACAACTGTTGAAAATAAAAATTAAACAATATAAAATGGCTTATCCCTAATGTAGTATGTAAATTAGCATATATGTATTAAAGTACAAAATACAAAAAATTATTTATGAAATTTAACTTTTGTGATATAATAATTGTAACTACATTTTAAATAAAGTATGGTAAAATGATATAATACAGCTGCAACTACTTTTTAAATAAAGTATTTTGTAAAACAAAACTCAGGAACATTAACTAATCAGTGTATTTTAAAATGAACATATTGCTGATAAAAATATATATTACAAACTTTAAATACTGAAAAGGCTAGGTACATTAAAAACAATAATGATACATAATTATAATATTAATTAAAGAAGTGTTATTCTAAAAGTTAAAACCTATTTACTGTTTCATAAATCAGCTTGAAGTATAAGATTTTTGCAAAATTTTTACAAATCAGGTATCAGGATAATGGCAGTTATCACACAAATATTCAGTAATATATTTGCATAGTATATTAATTACAAAACAGTTTAACCAACTTTCTATAATTAATTTGTATTAAAATGTTTACTACCAACACCTAAAAATAAATGGAGTAGTGAGAAGGTAAAATGAGTTATTCTTAATTTTTGAAAGTCAAAATACCAATGTTTATAAAGATTGCTTAATAAAAAAAAAATAAAAAAAACTTCTTATTTGTGATTGACTTAAAACACAAAATATATTATAGGGAGCTGGGACATACTTCTCTCTTTCAAACTAACACAAAAATTATATATTAGTAACTATGGCTATTTTTACTGATCTTAGCCCAGGATAAAAATCAGGGATAACTGGGGTTTGCATGCCAGGATTAAAATGGCAAATTATACCTATTAATGGTAGATTAAATCAAACAAAATATAATTATGATTTTTCTTCCTGATTTTGCGATATTTTATTTTTCTTTTCTATTTCTTTTGACAGCTCCTCATCTGCTGGTAAAATCTTCATCTTTGTGTTTTGATTTTAGATACCCCTATAAATATTTAGTTGAAAAATGTTAACTTGGGGTACCAGGAGGTCCTCTTCTAATTTCCAGCCCTATCCTGAAATAATGTAAAGTACTCCCATACTGCTGAAGCTGATCTTTTAGCTATAGTGACTGAAAGTATATAAAAAAATTATTTTAAAATATAATTAAATAATACAAGTTTGATACATATCAATGAAATAACAATGATATATATGAATATAGGTTTTATTGATAATTTTATATTTTACACTTATTCAAACTTTAAATTAGGGTCTTACATAAGAAAACCTGTTAAATCAAAATTGTGAATCAGAAAAAAAAAAATCAAAATTTTTGTGTACTTTTTTAAACTTTTATTATACAAAATCTGAAAATTTTCTGAATTATTTTTTGGATAAAATGCATATAATCATTAATTTAAGTGAATGTTGGCTATTCTACTCCTTCCTTATAATTAAATAAATCTCATTTAAAATTATATCTAATTTTCTTAACCTAAAATTTCTATGCTTTTGACCTCTTTACAAATATTAGGCAACCCCAGCCCCAGTAAAATTTTAACACTCGTCAGTCCTTACTAGTAACAATTAAAACCCAATTTCACCAAAATTATCATTAATATTTTCCTTTCAAGCATCGATATTAGGATATTTTTTCAAAAGTTTCTATATACTGATACCAAATTAGCTCCTATGAAAAGATGTTCCTAGATGCTTAAGATTTAACTATTTAAATATACTCTCAGGAGGGTCATAAAATGATTTAAGTAAATTGAAATATGTATATTTGGTTTACCATATTTGTTATCTATATTTCTTCATATGAATGGAATTTATTTAGATTTATTTTACCAATAATTTTTTACAGGTTTTCTGTAACAGTTTCAATTTGGACCAAATGCAAGAGGGCTCCATTTATCACATAAATTCCTAAAACACATTTCCAGTTTACATTTCTGTATGAGTAATTAACTATTACATCCCTTTTTCTTATTTTTTATTGTGCTGAGAAACAACTATTACTCCAGTTCTTAGTAGGCTTAGCCTACAAGCATTGAATTAAAAGTTAAAAGATGCAATATTGATGTCTACATCCTATAATAACCACCCAGTCATCACAAAACAAAGTTTTAGTTTAGCAATTTTTCGTTTTACAAAGAAAGGTCCCAATTAAATCAGGAAGCTACACAATCTTTCCAGCAAGCAAAACATAGATTTGTTTAAAAATGTTAAATAAATATATATAAACATGTTTCTATTAAGACCGAAATATAAAAAAAAAAATTCAATAAAAAGTGTAACAACTTAACAGCGAAGGGAAAAACGTAGAAGACTAGCCCAAATGAACAAATACGAGTACTAATGACATGGGTTAAAATTGTACAAAATATGGTCCAGTTTTTAAATTTAACTGATAATTCCTAATTTCCAATCTTCACGAAAATGAATGAAAATTGAAAAGTTTTAATACTGATGGACAATTAAGATTAGTAAGGATGGATTAATTACACACCTTCCCCTCCCCCATATTTCACTATATATTACTTCCACCATCATACTGCTTTTGAAACTACTGTAGTAGGTGACACTGCTATTTTGCCAAAGCTTATCCTAACAATTATAAAATAAAAAATACTATATTCACTTCTCAACTATTCACCCTATCCTGTACTGATAATGCGAGAGATCCGAATTCTCAAATTTCCTAGTGGAGTCAAATCTTCCTCAAGGTAGATAATGAATATGACAAAACAGGTTTTCGCATTTTTTTTTTTTTTTTTTTCCTCAAATAATTTTACTCGTATAATCGACCAGTGCAGAACATGAAAAGAAAGAAGAAATTCACATCTCGATACAATTTTCATCACAATGTAAAATGTATATACCGTATATTTAAACTATGCTTCTACTCTTGATGTCGATGGTCATTGATAGAAGATTTTTAAAAAGAATTAAAAGTGGAATCACAGCAAAACATTACTCATTATTACTATTATATGTCAAATATATAATACATAAAAAAATAGAAAACATTAAGTCTGCATATGAAATTAACTTTTTCAGAAAGAGCAGTATATTTTTGCTGCACTTTCTATTATTAGTTCAAATAAGAAATTTTAGCTATTCTGTATATATTTCATTTTTGTAACATCAATATATTTCTTTTGATTATCAGTTCCCGATAGTGTGAGGTTTGTGAACAAATTATATCGGTTATATTATCTAGCATCGAGCCAACTTCAGTCTCTCAGTTTAATATATATATATATATATATATATATATATATATATATATATATATATATATATATATATATATATATATATATATATATATATATATATATATATATATATATATATATATATATATATGTATCGTATTTTTCAGTTTGGTATGAACCAACAGACATCAAAAAGGCAAGAAAACCCTGGGACTTACCAGGGTCTAATAGCATACTTTTCACATCACCAAATTTAAATGAATTTAATGCAATCGTAAAGTTCTTATCAAAAGGTAGGTTATATATATATATATATATATATATATATATATATATATATATATATATATATATATATATATATATATATATATATATATATATATATACAGTGGCGGCTCGTCATTATGGGCTCCGGGGCTGCAGCCCCTCCAAATTAAAAATACCAGGCGTAGGATGTTGATATAAATATGAAATTTTTGTCAGAGAAAAGTGATTTAAATTCATTTTTTTAACAACTTAATACATAAAAAGTATAAATCATTAAAGAAAATAAGAAGTAAATGCATTTGGGAACTTCAAATTTTTGGGTACGATATTATTTTTCAAGCATTGCCATTATTTAAAAAATGGGCTGTAAAATTTTCGCCCAAATAAGACAGATTTAGCAACCACGGAATATGTAGCACTTACGACAGTTGCTTAAAGTCTCATCTCGAGGGAGGTTATTTTTTTAATTGTGGAAGAAAAATTACAAGTTTTATGTTTTTTTTTTTCTTGTTCGATATATATATATATATATATATATATATATATATATATATATATATATATATATATATATATATATATATATATATATATATATATATATATATATATATATATATATATATATATATATATATATATATATATATATATATATATATAACATTATGCCAGATGCACTTCTACATACTTAAATATAATATTACAAAAACTATTTAAAAGTACATTAAAAAGGCTAACATTTTTGTAATCCTTGCAGAATTTTAAGTAAGAATAATTGGGAATAGAAAAAAATCTTATAATAATTTTAATACGTACGTAATAATTGTTTTTTTATGCTGAAAGACGTACGTTTGGCAAGTCTGTTTTTGTGAGATAAATTTTTCCAATTTTGAAGGAAGATAAATTTAGCGATTGAGTAAGAATAGTGTAAAAAAATGTGAAATTTATATAATTTGGTGTAATATGACAGTATGCTTTTAAAACATTATTTATATGAAAGCAATTACAACTCCGATGACAACGTCTGAAGCAGAGAGATGTTTCTCGACTTTGAATAGAATAAAAACTATTAAATGTAGTACCATGTATTAGCGATGTTTTCAATAGAGAGCGAAATGGTTTAAAATACCAGATTTCAATGAAAAAATAATTGAAAACTTTTCGACATCTAAAATTCAAAGAACTAATCTTATTTTTAAATAATAATATCAGCAAGCTTTCCAAGAACTAATCTTATTTCTAAATAATAATAATAATAATAATAATAATAGGCCTAAATGAAATGAAAGCTAAATAATAATAATACGAATGTCAAAACATTTGCATTGATATATAGATTCTTCCAGTATATCGATATTTCCAGAATAAGTAAGGTACGTTTGATATATATATATATATATATATATATATATATATATATATATATATATATATATATATATATATATATATATATATATATATATATATATATATATATATATATATATATATATATATATATATATATATATATATATATATATATATATATATATATATATATATATATATATATATATATATATATATATATATATATATATATATATATAATATAGTTTAAAATTTTACACACACACACACACATATATATATATATATATATATATATATATATATATATATATATATATATATATATATATATATATATATATATATATATATATATATATATATATATATATATATATATATATATATATATAATATATATATAATTATATTTATATATATATATATATATATATATATATATATATATATATATATATATATATATATATATATATATATATATATATATATATATATATATATATATATATATATATATATATATATATATATATATATATAGGGAAAGCAAAGGATGTTGTTCACTCAAGTTGCGAAGACGAATCATTTGTTCAGAGGATTGTTGAAGAAAGTAAAAACTACCTCAGTAATTTAAAAGCAATCATGATAAGTTTAGGGAACAAAGGTTTCATTGTAAGTGTGCATCGCATATATATATATATATATATATATATATATATATATATATATATATATATATATATATATATATATATATATATATATATATATATTAGGGATGGAGTGAAGTATCGGTATCGGTAAGTATCGGCATTTTTCCGATACCGATACCGGTATCGGTATCGGCAAAATTTTTGGATAAGAGTAAAGTATCGGTATCGGTATCGGTAGTAGTATCGGCATATTTTTCGATACCGATACCGGTATCGGTATCTGGTAATTTTTAGGTATCGGTATCGGTATCGGTAAAAATTTTGGTATCGCTCCATCCCTAATATATATATATATATATATATATATATATATATATATATATATATATATATATATATATATATATATATATATATATATATATATATATATATATATATATATATATATATATATATATATATATATATATATATATATATATATATATATATATATATATATATATATATATATATATATATATATATATATATATATATATATATATATATATATATATATATATATATATATATATATATATATATATATATATATATATATAATGTAACTCGATTTTATGAAAGTTTATGACTGGAAATTGTATAACCTCTTCAAGAGTACATCATCTTACTTTTCTATCAATAATAGCACCACTTAATTTTAAACTTAAAAAAATTATTATTTTTAAGCGGATTTCAGTTTCATGTCATATTTTAATACTTAGAACAATCATGATCTCTTGATCGTTATTTGCCAACCTAGCAATTGACTGGTTTAACCACATTATATATATATATATATATATATATATATATATATATATATATATATATATATATATATATATATATATATATATATATATATATAAGAAAAAAATTGTAAAATAAACAAATACGTCCTCCCTACACGATTACACAAAGAGAAACTGTTAGTTTTGTTGCCATAATTGTGGCTTTGCCTACTTATATCAAAGAAAACGGGACTGAAGGAGATTATAGTAGCACTTTGGGGTAACAATATTATACGCAGCATTCATACTGAGATTGAAAGGCAGGAGAAATTATGCCTACCTAATGTACAAATAATTACAAAATTTGCATTTTATGGCTGATAATCTGATTAACCTTTAAAATTTTGTTGGATTAAGAGCATATTAAGCCAAAGAATGAACATTTTGCTCAAAAACATTGAAGAACCTTTGTACAATGAAACATATAATAATACTAATAATAATAATATAGTAATAAAAATTATTGTTTAAGTATAATATAAAAATATTCTATAACTGTGAAGAACAAAAATTGGAATATGCATACTTTTTTTAGAATCTTTCAAAATGTTTCTTTAACTATAAACATAAGGTTTGTACGGTCCAAGTTAAATTAGAGGATGCGTTTGCAAAATTTACAACCATACAGTATTTCTTAGTTTGGAATAATTAATCAAAATTGTATGACATTTTTTTATATTAAATAACGCTTCATTGGAGTGTTATAATAAGATGCAATTTATTAAAAATTTAATCCTATTAAAAAAATTATGAAATAAAAAGTAATAACAGTTGCACAAACCTGTATCCACATCACGAGCAGCCCCTGATTGTATATATATATATATATATATATATATATATATATATATATATATATATATATATATATATATATATATATATATATATATATATATATATATATATATATATATATTATTTTTTTAACAAAAGGTTGTACGACAATATACTAAAGATGAAGATTCTTCAATTTATTCCAAACCTAAGAAGTCTACAGATTACGATGATGAAATGATCGGTTTATATTTTCAAATTGGTACAAATTACTCAATATCTTCAGTTTCTGGAGCAGGAGATTGGTAAGCAACTCTTTAACGTAAAATAACTACATTAGGTGAACTATTAAGGAGTTCAACATGTTCTTGAAAAACCGTGCAAACTTCTGTAGTTTGCTTTTCTAATTGATAAATATTTGTAACAGTAAAAATATATAACTAATGATTATAATTAATTGCAGTCTTGCAGCTGGATTCGTTGCTGGAATGATTCAAGGGAAACGAGTGAGTGAATGCGCCTTTATAGGCCAATCTTGTGCAACTGCGTCTTTAAAATCTTCGGAGGCAGTGCCAAATTCACTCGATCCGAATTTTATATATTCAGCTAAGCCATTACCATACAAAATAATATCCAATTTAAAAATATAAGCTTTTACTTGTCACTGACAATAATAAACATTTTAACTTCCTTATGTTTGATTTAATTTATATACTTTTACTATTTATAAGTAAGTAATGCGTGTAAGAATAATATGAAATAAATCTCAAAGTTCTATACAAGAATATAATTGATATAGTTTTGTACACAAGTTAATCAAAAATCAACTATCTCCTAATCTTTGGAAAACTGCTTGATCCATAGTTCAATCAATTTTAGTGTTTAAACTTGAACCAAAAAATGACAAATATGAAAAAAAAAATATTCGGTGCTAATATATTTATATTTAGACACGAATACTCTTTTGATCAAGCTTTAAAATTGGAATTAAACTCTAGAGAGAGAGAGAGAGAAAAAAAAAAAAGATTTGATGTATAACATTAAATATTTTTTAACAAATGCAAAAATATTTTTGATTTTACATAAAATACATAAATATATATATATATATATATATATATATATATATATATATATATATATATATATATATATATATATATATATATATATATATATATATATTATATATATATATATATATATATATATATATATATATATATATATATATATATATATATATATATATATAGATAACTATCAAGGGGAATGTAGTAAAAATATATTTAATCCTCTAACAATGACATAACTGACAATGAAAAAATATTAGTACAATATAAATTATATATATATATATATATATATATATATATATATATATATATATATATATATATATATATATATATATATATATATATATATATATATATATATATATATATATATATATATATATATATATATATATAGCCTTATTATTCTTTTCAATCCTTATTCCACTATTTTTAAGGCACCATCCTCGTTCTCCCTCATTCCCTCGCTCTTCCTGCTAATGATCTTTAATTCCTAAGATAATTGCAAATTTTAGATTTTTAGTTCTAATCCTTGTATAGCTTGCTCTGCCTTTCTTTACAATATGCTTCCAAACAGGATGAGTATTTATGTCTTAGGTCTAAATTAACCATTCTTTCAACCACAATATATATTATTAATTTGACGGAACTAAAAATAAAATCTTCAATTGTTGCTTTAATAATGATAATAATAATAATAATAATAATAATAATAATAATAATAATTATAATAATAATAATAATTTTCCATTTTACTGGAGAAAAATAATAAACATTTAACAAAATATATAGAAAAAAAAAAAGTTAAGAGTTTAATAATGATCACTAATATCTTCCTATCTTAAACCACCAATAAATATGAAAAAAAAAAAATCTACAAATACTTTAAAATAAAATATAAGCAAATTAAAACAACTACCATTCCACCATAGAGAATATATTTATCTTGTATTGCCCTCCTCTCAATAAGCCTTAAAACTGTATTTGATAATCCTAATGTATTGGCCAAATCTAACACTTTCTTCTGAGCTCCTTTGAGAATACTTCCTTGCTCTCGAAGATTTGATAATATTGAACCTCCAGCACCTAACAACTCGTCGATATTCCGATTGGCTTCCTGTTAAAATGGGAGTCATTAAAATTTTATTATTATTATTATTAGTAATAGTAACAGTAGTGTAGAAAACTACCTAAAAATATTAATTTTATTTTATAAAAAAACAAAATCAGAAGTTGATGAACAAAACTAATAAACTCACTTGTAATTTAGAATGATGCCGTAGTTCATGATCCATAAATATAGTAGTTTCTTCATTATCATTTGTGGTAAACTTTCTGGCAAGTAGGGCCTCTCTTTCCTTTTCTTCCTTTAGCCTGGAATATCGTCGTTGCTGCACAGTTTTAAATGAACTCTGTGTGTGATATATTGAAGTTTTAGCATTTCAACACCCTCAAAGTTTTGCAATGTATGAACAACTGCATCTTTCTAGAATAATCTAATTGAAAGTCATCAATTAGCCCTTAACCTAACAGAATGACTTCAGACGATAAATTCAAAACGAAAATAAATATTTTCCACCACTCTAAATCTCAATTTCTCAACCTTTCATCTCAAAACCCCTCAGAAAAACCAACACGCAAACTTAACCTCACACCCCCCCTAATTGCCTCGTAGGCAGGTGTCAAATTCAAAAAGTGCAGAGTAGAATATTTTTAAGGTACGACTGATTAATAAATGTTATTCATGGCAGGTGTCAAATTCAAAAGTGTAGACTGAGATATTTATTGTACAGCTGATTAATAAATTTAAAATATTTACAACAATTATTTTATGAAAATAGTTTTTGTTCGTCTTTTAATATTCATTAAAATAAAAAAAACTTTAAAAAGTACAAGTTTTGTGCTTTAATTATTTATTTACATTTTAATATAAGCAAAGATAATGAAAGAATATGAAAAGATTTTTTCATACAATTTTATTTTCTGCGATCCACAAGTATAAGTGATCACAACAACCATGGAGGTCGCGACCGTAAATGAATCAAATTGTTAAGGATTCAGCATATGTATTACATTTTGCTCAACATATATCTGATATTTTTCTCTATGAAATATGTTCATTTTAGACTCCTTTACAAGAGTAGAAAATATGAATAGAAATCTTCTGTAAGATTCATGATAAATATCGCCAAATTGAACTAAATTTTAATAATTTAGGAAGTCTGAGGCAAGATAGTTCTTCAATGACATAACGAGAAGGGTTTATTACACACTTGAAAATAATAATTAGACTCAAAGTCTAATTTATTTCTTGAATTTTAATTCAGTAAAGTCTGTTAAATGTACTAATTTAAATGACCCTTATGTAGTTATGACATGTGTAGTTTTAATTATACTCATGCAAAGAGCACAAAACATTTTCACATTGTTTAAGCTAGATAAAGAATTATTCTAAAGTAAGCTGGCTATTTACTTTTGACAAAATTTAATATTTATGAGAGTCATAATGATACATTTTATGACGAGAATTAACACTGTAAATAGGACAAGAATGACAGATAATCAACTACAGGACCAGCTGAAACTGCATATCATTAATTTGCAAATCAATACATAATTCTTTCTCATGAATATAAAATTCTTTCTCATAAATACGGATTATGTACAGCAACATAATTTCCAAATAGTTTCTAACAAAACTGCAGAATCAGCAAAATCATTAAAATGTTAATAGGCAAAATTTTTAAAAGCATTTTCTTGGAAGTATATTTTTTAATTAAACTTTTACAAACAAAATACCATATTGTAATATAATTAATAAAAATTTCTTGGGTATGTCTTTTTTGAAAGAAATCTTTAGCAACTTTCTTTGGAATAAGCAATACCATAATTTTCAGATATTTCAAATAATAATAATAATAAAAATAATAATAATACTCACAACTACATGTTGAAGGTCATACTTAAGCTGATTAACTTTGTATTTGCCTGTGTTTCTTTTGTGAACTGGTTCTTTATTTACTAATATGTCCAACTGCTCACAATTGCTAATAATAATAATAATAATAATAATAATAATAATAATAAATGAAAATATAATAATATCATAAACATTTATTAGTTTTCATTATCAAAGGAAGTTAAAGAAAATTAAATTTATCTTTATTTCCTAAATAATAATAATAATAATAATAATAATCATAATAATATTAATAATATTAATAATAATTTTACCAAAATGCTACCGCAAAGAAAAAATAATTTTAATTATATAATATATAAATATATATATATATATATATATATATATATATATATATATATATATATATATATATATATATATATATATATATATATATATATATATATATATATATATATATATATATATATATATATATATATTAGGGTTGGGCTGGCTCCAAGGGTCAGAGCTACAGTGGAGAATCATTTTCTTTTTTCCTGGCTCCAGGAGCTAGAGTCTAGAAACCTGGAGGAGTTGAGAATTTTGGGGTGACCTGGAACGCTCCAGATCTCTGCAATAAACTCCTGTTTAGATGTTGAATTTCAGATAAAGTAATATAAAATTTTATGGGTAACCAAATGTTTTTTTTATGGGATCATGATTTCAAAACTGAAAGTACTGTAATAATAAATATATATATATATATATATATATATATATATATATATATATATATATATATATATATATATATATATATATATATATAATATATATATATATATATATATATATATTCAAGGATCGCTATTACATTTTTAAATTGTGAAAGTTACTTTTTCCTTTAATAAAATTTTCACATTTTATCAATTCCTTATATTAATGGACTTTATAAACAAGAGTTGCTTGTTTTTATGAAATCGTAAGGTTGGAACGGAGCCAGAGCACTCCACTCTGAAGCTGAAGCTCAGCATTTAATGTAGCTCTGGAGCTGGCATGGATTGGAGTTGGGACATTTGGAGCTAGAGTTTTCAAAGCCAGTCAAACCCTGATATAAATGTATATAAAGTAAGGTAAATTTATACAAATTTGAGGTTCACAAAATGTTAATGATAATAATTTATTTATTCCTCTTAAATTAATACCTTAGAATTAAAATTGTAGTGTGTTTAATAAAATGCTTTGTTTGTCAGGATTGTTAGCATAATAAAAGGCTTTGTTTGTCAGTATTAATAGTATTTCTTCTGTGGGTTTGTATGTAGCACATGGTTTATGGGATTGAATCATATTTGAGGCCTAAAATTTCATTTCATAAAGTGTGTAGCTATGTGACTTCAAAATTACTAGATATTTCAGATACCAGAAAACATAAATTTTATGGTCATTTATTATTTTTCAATCTTGTTGTAACATTTATGAATTCAGTAAAAAAAGAAAATTAGTATCAATATAGGTATTGGAAAACTCTAAAGGTAGTGTATCAGTATTGGGTAGTTTAAAATTACTGATATCAGGTAAAATTTAGTGTCACCATCTCTATATAATATATATATATATATATATATATATATATATATATATATATATATATATATATATATATATATATATATATATATATATATATATATATATATATATATATATATACGGTATATATATTAGTTTTTAGCTCTTTAAAGCAAACTAAACCTTTTACCTGTGAATATTATTTAACTTTTCTTTAAATTGTTCTTCAATTTTTCCAAATTCCTCAAATGAGTAAGCTTGATCTAATTTGAAGAGATCTTCCTCAGTTAGTTCTTGCAGCAATCTATTTGTCTGGTGATAAAGTCCTTCCATGTTTTATTTTTACTTCAATTCTTATTATTAATTTACTTATAAGATAAGTTTCAACATCCACAGCAAAAACTTTAAGAACTAATAACTACTTCATATTAGTTCTTAATATAGTATGCTAATGCAAAAGGAATAATAAATATTAGCTATAAAAAATCATATAGGTTGATGTATATTTATTATAAAAAAAGACATAAGAAAAAGGAACAAAGAAAATAGAGATAGTTAGAAACAACATGGGTATAATAAGACTCAAAATTAAAAAAATTAAATATTATTATTTACTATGAAGAGAATTTCTACATTTAAATTTTCAACAAACAATTAGCTCAACTCAAAATTACATATGTAACATGCATTAAGCTGAAATATAAAGAAATATTTCAATGAAACTTGAATGCAAAATAAAGTCCAATACACTAAAATAGTGAAAAATACACTATATAACATGCAACTGCAAGGGATTCAAAATGAACCCAAGTATATCTTATATTAGTTTGGTTATAAAATACCCTATACATCCAAATGGACTTTAAAAGCATTCACTATATACTCATCCAAATTTTTCCTAAATATTAACAGGGTTTTAATCTATCATATCCTGTGGTAAACTATTCAAAAAATTAACCGCCTTTGCACAAAACACACTTTTCATATCTAGATGGTATCATCTATGCATTCTTTATCTTTTTATTATGACTCCTGGTTAACCTTTTGTAATCTAATAAAAAAAGCTTTCTCATTTACATTATCAAATGATAAAAACATTTTTGCAAACCTTATATCATATCCCTACAAAGAAATCTTTCTACTGCAATAAACTCCATGTCTTTCTATCTATCCTTGCAACACTTACTTTTAAATCCTAAAATCATTTTTGTTACTCTGAGATGTAGTACAATAAATAATAAACTATTTTGGTCAGTACAAGAAAAAATACTCCAATCAGGAAAATTGAAATCACCCATTATGATAATTATACCTACTACTGTAACATTGCAAACTGAAATAATCTTTTATTATTGCAATATTCAAATCTTGATCCTAAGAAAGGAATCTGTAAAAGGCTCCTATTATATATAGTTTACAACCCATAATATCAACGCATAAAGATTCAGCCCCTGGAATAATTTTAAACTTGTATCTGAACAGATTGAGGTGTTTCTAATATAAAGAACAACACCATAGTATAAGTATGACAACACCTCTACCTTTCCTACAAATGCGATGGTAAAAATAAAATGAATAACTCAATTTCAAATTCTTATTATGAATTGCCAAATAGGTTCTCATTTACCCACATCTCAGTAATACAAATATCCAATTTTTCCTCTACTATGTACCTTATTAACTCATCTTTATTTCTAAGATTCTTAGCATTATAAAGAAACACTGTACCCTATTTATATCCTCATTTAGTTTCCCAGATTACATGATTCAAATATTTCCTCAATGAATTATGACACCTTTTCCATTAGGTGGACAATCTTTTCCAAACACATGTCCCACACCAATTCTTATGTAAAATTCCAAAATCTTTCAAATTTTATAAACTTTATTTAATTTTAATTTACACATTTTTTATTCACATATTTGTAAGTTTACATTTATTTATTCAACAATTTGCCGATTGCCGACTGCTGAGTTGGAAGTCGGAAGAGCTGGAGACATATAAGTTCCAATTTCAGAGTCCAAACTGAGCATTGGGGAACTGCACTGAGTCCTAGAATCTAAATTTTATGCTGCCTTGGAATAAGAAGAACATTAGAAAACAGTGACTGTTATAATTAAAAACTTTGGGGGCAACCAGGATTAACATAGGAACCAATAAAAATACGAATAATTGATGCTAATTAATTTCCATCTTGTAAAACAAATTAGTGATCAGAAAATGAAAAAAAAAATCATTATCCGTTATAATTTGTATGCAAATTATTTAAATAAGAATGTTTATAAAATATATTTACTTTAAAAGGAAGCATTAACCTAACTCTTCGATTTTCTTTATATCTCGTGACCAATCAAGATTGCTGCAGAGAATATTAATAGCATAAATCTCTATCTGCAGTTTTCACTCCAAATGTCAACTAACAGAATATTTCAGTAACGGGATTTAAAAATTTTAATTAATGAAATAATTTGCTTGATGAACCTTTAAGAAGATCTGTAAAGAATATTAACCGCCGTGGAATAACCGTCCTTGCGCATATCTACATCGTGAATTGACGAAAACATTCAAAACATATCCAGTAGTTCGGATAGATAGGGAGATTCATAGACAAAACGGGGATAAACTTCTTTTGCATACGAGTTAAAATTCAAACTTAACGACTATTTTCTAATAAAGTTCGTCCTAGAAAGTTGCCTATTTTAAACATATAAGTTACCACGTCGATAATTAAGCAAAAAAAAAAAATTTTTTTTAAGTATTAGTTTTTCCAGTAAAACTTTTATCAAGAAAATAAATAAATAAAGACAAATATAAAAATATTTGTGATTATCAAAATAAGTCTTTGTTATTTGAAAAACCATTTTAAATTTATTTTACTTTTTTTGGCTGAAATAAAATGGATTTCTGCTGTTGATTAAATTAACTACTAAGTAATTGCTTATATAAATTAAGTGATTGATTAAATTAGGTTTTAATGCAAATTTCTATTTGTGTATATAGGATCATCTGATATTTGTTGACAGCGGAGTGTCCCATGAAAATCAAGATTGCGCATATCGTTTTAGCGTGACGTCACTGAAATTTGCGTAAAATTCTCACTAAACTGTTTTAAATTTCTTTTGCTTGAGCAGACTGTGTTCAATTTCAATCATAGAACAGAACTCTTCCAGATATTTTGAGCATAGTCCTTGATTTTGAGTGAACAAAGTTTGAATACGGCATTTTGCCATGGAAATGTTCTAGAAGTTTTTGAAATTCTCCTAATAGGCCTAAAAAAAATAATTCACGATGGTATTCGTAAAAAACAAATAAATAAAAGTAATCAATTGCTTGGAAATTTCTGTTTTAAAATAACATTGCTTAGCCTAGTTCTAAAAAATAAGCGTTGTTATATGTTTTTCTTAAGCTATAATCAAAACCTAAATGTGCTTGAATTATGGACCTAAGCTATCAGTTGTGTGCGAGATAGATTCCATACCTATACTTATATCACATTTTTTATATTTAGTATTATGTAAGCTAATATTTATCTTAAAAGAGTTTAAACAGACCTCGGTTTTTTTAAGTTTTTAGTATAAATCATTTTGAGTCCAGTGACTGGATCATAGAATTAGAACTAAGTTAAGGATATAGTGATAATATTTAAGAATAACTCAGTCAACTTGTATTTAAATCGTGGGTAATACTTGAGTTCAACTAACCATTTTTTTTTTCTTAAGGTATGGGTACAAAAATGAAATGATCTGAAATTATTTTCAGTAAATTGGAGTATGGAAAATGATTTTGTATACTAAAAACACCAAAAAATATATATTAATGTTATTTAGAAAGAGATAGAAGCATGATCATTTAACAACATAGTTATGGACCAACCGGGCTAAGCCAACCCTGGTCCTGGTTAATAATCGGAGAAAACTGGAGTTTACTTGCGAGGGTTAAAAATTGCAAATATATATATATATATATATATATATATATATATATATATATATATATATATATATATATATATATATATATATATATATATATATATAATATTTATATTTTTTTTTTTTTTTTAAAAAAAAAAAAAAAAAAAAGTTTATTTTTTTATTTTTTTTTTGGTTAATCGATGAAAGACAAATTATTTTGTAAGAAAAAAAAATAGAAAAACACTTAATAAAAAAAAAATAAAATAGGAATAATTATGACGTCAGAATATTGTCTGCCAAAATTATAAAACTCTTCTTTGAATATTTTGACAATGTTGCTATATTTTAAAATATGTTGAAGTTAAAAATGGAAATAGTTAAAATTTGTAAAATAAAAAAAAAAAACATATATATATATATTTTTATGCATTACACCATATCCCACAAGATGCAGGATGGCGACATGTGCAGAAACTACATGTTCCTGCAACTGTACGTGGGATAAAAATCTTGGTTAAAAAGGTTCCTAGCCTTTAGAACCATGCGAAGAATAATTCTCCAATTGTCCTGACTGCTATGAAATCCCAGTCCTTTATCAATCAGATATTTATATATATATTATAATATATATATATATATATATATATATATATATATATATATATATATATATATATATATATATATATATTATATATTTTTTATATATATATATATATATATATATATATATATATATATATATATATATATATATATATATATATATATATATATATATATATATATATATTTACACCCTCTTTAATATGTCTATTTAAAATATTTTACTTGATGAAAAGAACTGAATTCAAAATTTTGTTGCTCTTTAGTCTATATATATATATATATATATATATATATATATATATATATATATATATATATATATATATATATATATATATATATATATATATATATATATATATATATATATATATATATATATATATATATATATATATAAAGAGAGAGGAATGTAAGTGAAAATTTTATCATCACCACTCACGGGTTCGGGGTATGGGGGACAAATGTTTGTGTGCCATGCATTTGCATAAATAGTTATTAATTTATGTAGGCACAAATTTATAAAATTTTAAACTCTTTAAATTTGGATTCTAACTTTCCTGTGTAATGTAATTTTGAGTGATAATGAATTTACTACTAATTTTATTATGAACTTTGTTGTTTATATTTTTTTCTTATATTCCTTACACTGAACTAAAATTATTTATATTTTTTCATTATATAAAACTTTTCAGGAGATAATTTTATCTTGAAATTACAAATTTATTTTTAATATATCATCATGTTGGATATTAGACCAAATCATACAATCTACGTTAATAATCTAAATGAAAAAGTTAAAAAAGATGGTAAGTAAGGCTAGTTTTTATACATACCATATGCTATTAATAATTTTTTACTTGATAAATAGATAATTGCATGTAAATATTTTTAGCTTGTGTAAATAGGCATCTTAGATCAAATAACATATTTAGACATTGTTGCCATAGTGCAACTTCCTATGCCACCAGAAGTTTCATAATTCCTCTAAAATAAACTATTTTATTTAACATGTAACAGATTTTAAGACCACATACAGTTTAAAAAGGTCTTTAGGATGCCAGTTGACCCAATTTCAGTATATAACTAGGAAGTTGCTATGAAATATCTTGTATTTGTAAAGGATTGTCAGTGTATCAGTGATATGACTGTATTTCATTGTAAACATGCAAATAGGCTCTCTTTATTACATTAGTTTAGAAAAGTAACAAAAAATATATCTATTGTTCATTAAAGTATTCTGTAAATTGGTGTATCTTTGAAAAATATTCACCAAACACAGAGAGTTCTTGATATACAAACTGCCCAGTTTGTAAATCTCCATATTAAATTATCCCTATGTACCATAAATATTTAGTTCATTATACAAATCATTTTCTTCGAATATGAATTTACAATGGAGCCACTCTGCTAGACAATGAGTCAAATTTTGGAAATTAACTCTTATTTTTAGAAGACTGTGTACCATGCCTGCTTATTTGAAAACAGTATTGTGAGTTTGTTAAATACATTGTTGAGCAACGAAATAAAGCAGACTACACTAGACAGATTTTTAAAAAAGATTGTTCCCTCTTCAGTGTCTGAATTATGCTTTGATCTAATGATTCACAGCTAAGTCCTTCAGGCCTAATAACTTTATTTCATTTTTCAAGAACAGTTACTAGAGCTGGTGTCTGAAGCTTATACAGAAGGAGAATCCCATCACAGTTAATAATCTCCTTTATCCTCCACAATCTTCACTTTCAGATCTTTGTGCCTCATCATTGTATAAAGTAAATGCTTGCCTTTAAAGTTAATGAATTTAAAGTTTTTTAAAACGATACCTACCAATAGGTTTGGTAGAGTTTGTCTTTAAGGCTTTGGAACTAATTCAATCCCAATTATTTTGTTCACTCTTTGAACTTTCTCTGAATGGAAGCTCATGTTCTCATTTAAATTTATATATAGAGAATTTTCTATATATATATATATATATATATATATATATATATATATATATATATATATATATATATATATATATATATATATATATATATATATATATATATATATATATATATATACTTCTTACATCCGCTCCTAGAGTAGGCTCATTAGCCTGTCAGTCATGCCAGCATTGCTCTCCATCTTTCTCTGTCCTCCGGAATATGCCCATCCATCCATTCTCTCATATGTGGCCTAAGATATCTTCTTAGCTAGTCTTCCAATGAGTCCTTCCATCTCTTCTTCCTGGTCTAGTGCCCTCAGGCCTCCACTCCACTTCCATCTTCTAGCAACTCTTCCCTCCTGTATTCTCTCCAAGTGTCCCTGCTATCTCAACCTTGCTGCATCAATTTGTTTATTATAGGTCGTACCCCTACATATTCTCTGATTCTCTTGCTTCTTGCTCTCTCCATTCTGGTCTTTCCTGCAATAACCCTTAGGATATTTATTTCTGCTATCTGTATTCTATTTACATCTTTTGTTGTCATACTCCATGTCTCTGCACCATACAACAGTATTGGTGTCAAAATTCCTTCAAAGATGACCCTCTTCACTTTCAATCTCGTCTCTCTGTCTTTTAAGACAGGATACACCGCCCTTACTGCTCTACCATATTGTTTTAAATTCTGCTTGTTATCTCTAGATAAGTTAAAATTAGAATTCCTCCAAGATATATCTTTCTACATTTTTTATTTTCTTTCCCTCAACTCATCTCTCTCCTCATGACTTACTTTCATTATCTCTGTTTTATTGACATTTATTACTTTTATTGACATTTATTATTTTAATTTGTTTGAGAAACATATCACCTCCATGTTAGCTTATTCTGATCTTCGCTCCAACATGCCAGATCATCTGTGTATGCCATGAAATCTCCATCAATGTGGGTGGGTGGGAAAATCAGATAGTGCATGACACCACTATGTCTTATATTTTGTTTCAGATAGTGCATGACACTACTGTCTCTTATATTTTGCTCAGATTTTGTGTATCTTGTCTCTTTTACCCCCCCCCCCTAAAAAAAAATGGTTAATTTTTTTTTAAGGGGGAGAAAGTAAGCTACAGGCCTCCAAAATTTTTTTTTTTTGAGAGAGGTCATAACTTATGTCCTATTAGTGATAGAGATGTGAAACAGAATGCATTTGGTATAAAAAGACATGGTAAGCAAAAGTTACACTAAGCACTTTTTACTTACAACTGATATTTTAAAAGTTAAAAACAAAATTTTAATATTGGGGACCTGTTTTCCCCCTTGATGCCAATCTATGCAAATTTTTGTATTAATGTTAAAAATGTTCCTTTATCATTTGTGCATAAAGGTATGAAATGAAACACCTGTGAATTTTAATATTTAATGCTTATTTTTTACACAGAGTAACATGAACTTAAAATTAGAGTTATTGTGTAACTTTCTTAAGCAATTAACATTATTTTTCTTAATATAAAATAACTTCTTTATCCTCAAATTAGTTTGTAATCTTTAATGCCTGAAATAATGCTTGGACCTGACATCATACACAGTCATTTTGTGGTATCTAGTATTAATCTTTTTTGGTCAGGAAATATGTATTTGGATGGCTGTTGTGGATTGTAGAAAGTAATTAATATTGTAATCATCAAATTCATGAGACACCTCATCAATAATCCCTATCCAGAGTGCTTTTTCATGCATACATGCAACATATTGTCTTGGAATATATTCAATTTCAGGTACACTAATTTCTATGTCACATATCAGATTCCACTTTACTCATCAATAGAAGGAAAAAGATCAAATGTAATCGGACAAATTTTAGGATGAACCAAATGTTACCTAAAGTTTAACATGTGTAGTTCCTGAAATTTTTTATTTTTTTTTATTATTATTAAAATCAGTTATTTTTATAAATTGAAATATTTTCAAAGCATGATTAAACAATTTTAATCCAAATTTTAATTTAAGATAAAAATAAATTACCACTTTTGAGAAAAGTTCTTTTCAGTTCATGGTTTTTGCTAATGATATTTTGGTTATTTTTTTATAATTGTATGTATCAAAATTAAGCTTTTATTTTGGCCATTTTCATTACAAAGTATCATATATTTGCAATTCTTTAAAAATAAATTTAACTTTCAAATTGTAAAGTTGTATAAATTGCTATTGATATTTTCTTTTCTTTTCTTAATGTTTATATTTTATTCTTTAGAACTGAAGAAGTCATTGTATGCAATATTTTCTCAATTTGGTCAGATATTGGACATTGTAGCCCTCAAAACACTCAAAATGAGAGGTCAAGCTTTTGTCATCTTTAAAGAAATACAAAGTGCAACAAATGCTTTACGAGCAATGCAAGGCTTTCCTTTTTATGACAAACCTATGGTAATATTATTTTTATCTATTGTTTTTTAAAATATATATTTTATATCAAGATTTAAATTTGACTGAGAAAAAAAAAATCCAAAAAATTTATATAATTTTTTTAAATGATGAATTATATCCTTGCTCTCGTATTTTATTCCTCATCTAAACAATGTGGAATAAGTGCTGATAAATTTGGCCCCCCATTAAGCAAGTGGTTTAATGGGGCTGATATTAATTACTTATTAGAATTGATTTGTAAATCTTAGAAATATTTTTGCTAAGTAATATGTATTTTCTTTTCCATCAGCGAATAGCATATACAAAAACAGATTCAGATATTATAGCCAAAATGAAAGGCACTTACAAAGAAAGAGGAACAAAAAAGAAGGATGAAGAGAAAAAAAAGAAGAAATCTAAAGACTCTAAAACTGCAGCTGCTGTTACTGCAGGAACTGCAGCCGTCGCTCCACCTCAGCCAGGAGTTGCTACAGGTAAGTTTTTTAATTATTATTATTATGCAGTCACTTATACTCCTTTTTCTGTTAACATATCTTCTATATCAAACAGAACTATAATTGTCAAATCTTTTCAAATCTCTGTTAGTTTCTTCCTGTTTAAAAAATAATTTATATTAAGGAATTAAAATATTTTGAAAACAAAATGACAAGCACTCAAGGCTTTAGAATTATTTATCCATCTTATCTATTTTTGGATTGAATTTTTTCTATATATCAGGCATAGGCAACCCTTATTGAGTAGCTGATACGAGACATTATTCATTTTCAAATCTGATCATTGTATATATATATATATATATATATATATATATATATATATATATATATATATATATATATATATATATATATATATATATATATATATATATATATATATATATATATAGGAGACAAAAAAAAAGATTTTTTTTCTTTTCACAGCTAAAGGAGCAACAGTTTTACCTCCAAGACCGAATCTGTTTAATCAGCCACCTCCAGGAATGGGAGGTGGAATTGTTCCAGAACAACCTCCTAATCAAATTCTTTTCTTAACAAACCTTCCAGATGAGACGTCTGAAATGATGCTTTCCATGTTGTTTACTCAGTAAGTGACCAAATTTTAATTTACACTTAAGATTTTTACATATTTAAGAATTGGTGTTTTTACATACTTAAGAATTGGTGTTAATCCCAGTTAATGAATATCTGCTGTTGTTAATTTTTTGCGGTTAAATTATAATCAGACTTTTTTTGTGACTAATAGGATTGCATTTCAGAATATATTCTGCTAAAAAAAATGGTGTAAAAAGAAATGAATCCTACTTCACCCAAATCTTTGTTTTAAGTTTTTGAAACAGTTTCACTCTTAAATTATCAAATTTCACCATTTAAAATGATTGACTTATAAATATAAATATTTTTTTTTTTTACCCTTCATTAATTATTTTGTAATTATTTTTTATTTTTTGATTTTTAAAGAAAATGAAATATTCTTTTGAAATAATCTTTTCCTTTTCTTTTATTGTTTAGGTTTCCAGGATTTAAGGAAGTTCGTCTTGTTCCTGGACGACACGACATCGCTTTTGTGGAATTTGAAAATGAGATGCAGTCTGCTGCTGCTAAAGATGCTCTCCAAGGCTTTAAAATTACTCCAACACATTCAATGAAAATTGCTTTTGCCAAAAAATAGGTTAAAAATTATATATAAATTGGTATTTATATAAGTTGTAGCATCGTTGCTAGACTTAATCGTAGTGGATTAAGAAAACTTACTTCATTTTCATACAGTGTATGTAATTTATATAGGTTTTATTATATTTGCATTAGTTTTAAATTTGCAATAAAAATGTAAAACATTATTCTTGTGTATTTACTGAGCTTTAAAAAAATTGATTAAGTTTTGAACATCGTGTGAACAATAATTATCTAAAGTCTCTAGTAGCTGGGGAACTCTGCTTTTGACGTTGATACCTTTAAATTTAAACTTATCAATATAAAGGTCAGTTATCATTCCTGAAAAAGATATATATATATATATATATATATATATATATATATATATATATATATATATATATATATATATATATATATATATATATATATATATATATATATATATATATATATATATATATATATATATATATATATATATATATATATATATATATATATATATATATATATATATATATATATATATATATATATATATATATATATAACTTTAATTTTTGTTATTTGCAAATCAATTTTTCTATAAAATTTACATTTCAACACTGCGAATCTTTACTTCTTTGGTTCCCATTTACTGTGCTAATAATTAGTCTTTGACTAGGGTTGGGAAATCTTACTTGGGAGTCACAAATCTAAATATTGTTCTGAGCTTAAGAATGGAATGTATAATATCTCCCACAACAAAATTGCATTCACTCCTACATGACATACCAGTTCATTAATGTATTGTTCTCTCAGCAAATGCTTCCCCTCTTTCAGTTATATTCGTGTTTAATTTCTTTCAGCCCTCAAATATTTTCCGTCTTTGATCGTAAACAAAAGTTTGTCATTTGCCACTTATCTTACAAAATATCCTTAACATTGGTCGATCAATCAGCTTTTTTTTTTGTGTGTGTATCAATTTATTATTTAAATTTTATATGATTCAAATCTTTAAGTATTCTTGATATTTAAACACTTAAGTGAGAGCTTTTTGTTTTATATATTCTGATGTGCGACTTCAATCCATTTCACTCTGGTTTTCTTTCATTAGTTGGAAACTTATCTTCATTATTCGGATATTGATTTGCCCTACTCCTTTCTTGTATACAAATATCTTTCATATTTTAATCAAAACTAGTTTTCATATCTACAGTATGTCTTTAGTTTTTTGTTGTCCTAACCCAAAGCTTTTTTTTATTATTATTATTATTATTATTATTATTATTATTATTATTATTATTCTTAACATTCAAAATTTCTGGAAATTTGTTATAGTTTATCAAGTGTGTAATATATATGTTATAACATTTTTATTCCCCTGCTTACTCTAATTTGTCATATGTTCATTTCTTCTTAAGTTTTTGTTTTTACTCTTCAAAATCATTCTTTTTCCCTTTTTATATCCTTATACTAAATCATTAGATACTTGCCACGTCACCATTTTTATGATTGGGAAAACAAGACTGTATTGGTTGTCACCTTACTGAAACTATTCATCACCGTAATGATTGGTAGCTTAAGTTTGAAATTGTGAACAAATAAAATCAGTATAACAAAAAAAAACAAAAAAAAAACAGTAGAATAATGTGTTGTAATATTTAAGGAGAGATACAAAATATGTATTCAATAAAATAGAAAGGAAAATATGTGTGAAATCATGAAAAAAATACTAAGAAGTGACAGTTCTGTAATTGTTGGGGCAGAAGAATAAAAGATATTATGAAGAAGTTGGTATTTTGAAGTAGTACTATCGCTGATAATGTCCGTTTTAGATTAAAAGTTAATTTGATTGGCATCATTCTCCATGCGCAGTTTATTCAGAGTATTGATTTTTTTTTTTTTTTTTTTTAAATAAAATGTAGAGGAAGTAATAAAAAGAATTCGTTGTGGGAAATAAATCTGAAAATACAACATTAGTGTCAGAATATGATGATGATGGAACTTTGTGTGGTATAAAATAGCTACAAAAAATAATTATATTACCATAAAGTCTTTCCAGATGACATGGCTGTTTCCTGTATTGCAACTGCAAATCATCTGCATGGTCCAAAATAAATTGATATTCTGGGGATAAGAAACTGCTATCGGATTCCTGGGAACTTAGTTCACGTAGTGGTTCGATTAATGAAACCTGTAAATATTGTAAGTACATGAATTCTGTAAGAATTGTTTGTGTGCTGTACCATAGTATAAGTATTACTTATACTATGGCTGTACTAAATTAAAATTTTAAAAATCATTGATATTCAACAGGATCGTTTTAAATGGTGGTAATTTTTTATTGGGAAAAGTAGCTAACATTAATTTTATTATAAAACTGGTGATTTCAAATTTGGATATAAAACTTAAGAAAAATTGGGAAGTATTTTTTGCTCAAGTATATGGGATGGGGAGGATTATTATTCACTTACACAAACCAGAATGTGAATTGATTCCTCTTTAAAACTAGTGTTTTTTCTAGATGTTTAAAATTATGCTAATAACTACAAATTCTAATTCCATATGAGAGTACGTTTCATCCACAACCTCAGAGGACCCCATAAAAATTAAAATCATTTGTTGTGTGACTACCACAAGTTGCATGATCGTTTAAATAAATCACCCATGTTTTACATCGTAATCCTCATGTAAATTCGGGAAACATGCGCATGTGAATTAAATAAACATCCACACTTGAGTATAAATTAACTGTACAATTCGTTCAACTATTCATAAATATTAGATACATCTTCAGATGTCAACACTTCGTCATATATATTGCTAATTCTGAATATATCTAATCATTAAATGAAAGTTAATAATTAAACAGTAAGACTTCGGAACCTGCTTAGCAAGGAGGAGCTGAGCTTCAAGACGGGGATGAAGAAGGTATAAAGCATGATCAATGCTTTCTTCACTCACTTCACATGAGATCTCCAACTTGGCCTGTAGTGTGAAAGAGAATTTATTAAAAATAAATGACAAATCTGCCTTCATGGAATGGAACTAATACGATGAGTTGGTGAAATTTGTTAAAATATACAAGTATTTGTATCTACAGTAATTAAAAAGCTACATATTTGAAACACTAATACTCTATAGTATTAAAATATCAAAACTTTTAATTTTCATTATATATATAACGTACTTTCTTCTTTGTGGCTTCTTTTGTTATAACATCTTTTAAAATGGAAATAGTCGATATATTGTCCGATTTGAAAACTGCTTCTGATGCTTCATAACAACACTGAAGCTGAAAATGAGTAAAATTACAAGATAAAATGAGTTATTAAACTATATAAATAACATTTTTAAAAAACTATATGCATAAATATATTTAGAGATTCAAGAAGATTTACCATTTTCACTGTGGATTCGAACAACCCACATTCGTGGTTTGATTTTAAAAGAGCTTTCACTGTCCAAACCTTACACTGTCAGAACCTTTAAAGCTTTCTAGCTGTTTGCTTACAGATTTTGTTGACTTAGATATGTTAAAAACAACTAAATGTTCCTTCTGGTTAGAGCCTACCTCGTGAACGATAGTTAATACAATATATATATGCCGACTGATATGTTTATCAAGCTTTTGAACACTTCTTGCAGTTACCCTGGCCGCTTCCTTCTCGAATATTGACCATGATAATATAATTTCGATACTATTTTATTCAAAATGATATTTTTATTCCTAATAAATATATATATATATATATATATATATATATATATATATATATATATATATATATATATATATATATATATATATATATATATATATATATATATATATATATATATATATATATATATATATATATATATATATATATAAAGGGTTTTTGTACTTTTTAGTACTTTACAAATTGATACTAAACTTCAAAAAATGAGTTAAGAAATATTTTTACAGGGATATATTATTAATAGTAGTAGTAATAATTACGATTACTAGTAATAATAACATTAGTGATGTTAAAATGAAATACCAAGATGTTGGTAAAATGCCAAAAAGTACCTGAGTGTCTAGAAAAGTCGAAATGAATGAGAGTTCAACACTATCACCCGCAGGAGTTCTCTCTGGAACCTCTGGAAGACAAAACACTATCCACGAGTGCATTTCAGGCAAACTGAATTGTCCTTTCAACGTCAGAACATTGTAAGGTCTGTTTGAGTCAAAGTTATGAATTCGGGAATGCAAGGAAAGTGGCTTGATTCTGTACTGTCGGACCTTAAATTTAATTATAAGAAATATCATTAACAGATTCATTGGTATATATATATATATATATATATATATATATATATATATATATATATATATATATATATATATATATATATATATATATATATATATATATATATATATATATTTTAAATACTTGGCAACATTTTGGTTGAAGTCTTGGAGTTATGTAAGCTTGTAACATTCCATACTGTCCTTCAATTGTCCTAATTCTAACTTCAAGTCTCGTAGTATTAGCTTGGCATCTGTAAGTTGCCAGTAAGTAATTTCCACTCTGTATTTGAATATTAAAAAAGAAAACTTAATGTTCTCTATCATTACAGAAAGTATTTAATTCATTTTCTTTTATGTAACGATTTTTGGTTATTATTCTTAATTAAAATTTTTATATTTAAAAATGATTTGATCTGTACCTCTGGATCGCAGGTACTGTAACTGACTACAGCTGAATTACGTTCTACATCTAACAAGTCAACTGGTACATCACTCTGAAGAAGTACGTTATCGATAGCTGTTTGGACTTCCAAAGTTAATAGGTAAGAAGCATCGCTTCTGCTAAGTGTCATCTACCGGAAAAAATTTTTATAATTCAAAAAAAAAATAAGTAAAATATCTATAAGTAAAATGGGTTTCACCCATGAGGTTAGTCCTACAAAGAATAAATAAAAATAAATACATGCCAATAATATTGGTTATTAAACAAACCTTGTCGTGTACTGAAAAGAATGGTACTGCTGATATTCCTGGAAAAGCACTTTGAGTTGCTGACTGATAGCGCTCCCTTTCAACTAGAACTCTGTCTTGAAGTTCGTCTATTTCCTGCCTGGATCAAAATAATTTAACAACCTTATAAGTGTATAGTTATATACTTGAAAATAATCCTTAAATTAAACACAGTTATCTTTTAGTGAAAATTCTTGTATCGTTATTTTAAAAGCAATTTGGAGTACAAAATATTTAATGATAAGTTTATCAGTTAAATGCCAAATGAAATATTTATTTATATATTTATTTTGACGTTTTCAATAAACCAAAGGTAAGGGCTTCATAACATAAGGAATATACGAAACTATCAAATTATGTATGGTAAATTGTCATTTCTCATAAAATTTTGAGTTTATTAAACTAAGTCTTGCTAACCTTAATCTTTGAATTTTTTCTCTTGATTCTTGAGAGATACTGACTACTCCCGATTCCGAACTGACGTTTCTGTCCATGGGTTCAGATGTTAAACCAAAAACCCATCCTGTGAATTAAAATTTAACAATAGACCTTTTGTATTTATAAATTTAATTTCTACATAAATCACATTGGTAAATGGAATCTATTTTCTTGTTAATTATTTTTTATTAAAATTTAATGGAACTATATCGAACACTATGTTTACATTTAGAATACTTAAAAATTACATGTAAAACAGTTTCCGGTAATTAAATAAATATTACGTCAGAAAGCTGATGAGCCATATTAATTATAGTAATTCCACAAAATAAAATAGATAAATAAAAATGCAACACTGCTTTATCTAACCAATCAGTTATCATAACGCATGCAATCAAGTTGGAGCTGTGATTATGTCCAAATATATTACTACAAAACTTTTAAGAAATATTTTAAGACAATTTTTCTGAGACTAAAGAAAACTGATGCACTCTTGTTTATTTTATTTTTATCTTTTTAAAAAATAAAATAAAATTAAATATACCTGTGTAGGAAGAAGCCAAAACTTCGTCGTAACCAGAATTACCAACCACTCCTCCTTGAACAGCTGTAACAGTTTCGCTAATAGCCTGTTATATATATATATATATATATATATATATATATATATATATATATATATATATATATATATATATATATATATATATATATATATATATATATATATATATATATATATATATATATATATATATACTGCCTACAGGGATTACCGTCGTCTTCAAATTCCATAAACTCACGAAACATATATTTAATCCCAGAATCGTGCAAAATCTATTCTCCGAAACACCAAAACTTTTCTCCTTCAAAAATGCAATAATCTTTGCCTGTTCCTCTTCTTCACGCACTTTCTGGCATTTCGCAAAAAAGATGTCAACTCTAACTTTGCTTCTTTTTCTTTCCCTCCTCTAGTATCTTCTGATGGTACAATTGCAGTTTTTCTTCTTCTAAAGCTGAACTCTTTGCTTAAACTTTTACCTCTAAATCAACTTTAGACGATTCCGGAGCTATTCGATCCTACTCCTTCAACCCCCTCCAACTCATTTATGTCTTATGCTGTTTTCCTTTTAATTCTGAGCTTGCACTCTGTCTGGTAAACTATTTCGTCTCTGTCATTATACTTCACCCTTCCCTTCTTGCTGGAAACTTACGCTCATTTAGCATGTGCTGAAGAATAAGGACCCCTCTCATCCCTCCAACTACCTTATTACTTTAACCTCCGTTCTTTCTAAAATTTTCGAAACAATACTTAACAGGAAGATTTTGAAATATCTCAATTCTTTAATTCTTATCTCAGATCGCCAGTATGGCTTTCGTAAAAATACGCTCTACTGGTGATCTTCTTTCCCTTCTCTCTGACTCTTAGTCCTCCGCTTTTTGTCATTTCAGTGAAGCTTTTGTTGTCGCGCTGGACATATCAAAAGCGTTCGATAGAGTCTAGCACAAAGCTCTGATTTCTAAACTTCCCTCTTTCGAAATATATCCTTCTGATTTTCTTTCCGGTCGTTCTATAGCTGCTGTTGTAGATAGCCACCGTTCATTCTTTAAAATTATTAATAGTAGTGTTCTTCATGGTTCTGTTTTATTCCCTACACTTTTTCTACTTTCATTAATGACCTTCTCTCTATTACTTCATCACTTATCCACTCCTATGCTGATTACTCCACCCTTCATTACTCCTTTCAGTTTGAAAGACCGCTGCCAATAGCAGTTGATAGACTCGAGAAGAATAGCCTTGGAGCAACTAACCTCTGATCTTTCTCGTTTTCAAATTGGAACAGAACTCAATGCCGAAAAATTTCAGTTTCTCCATCCTCTACTCGACGCAACCTTCCGCACAACTATGACCTCTCCTTCGAAAGTAAACAACTTAAACCTTCATATGCTCTTAATATTCTTGGAGTTTCTTTTTCTCGTGATCTTTCTTGGAAGAATCACATTACTTCTCTTTCTAAACAAGCTTCTAAGAGGCTAGGTGTTTTGATTCGCCTTCAGAATTTCTTCACGCTTCCCCAGTCGTTTTCTTTTTATAAGGGTGTTGTTCGCCTCAGTATGGAGTACTTCTTAATACATCTAGGGTGGTTTCACTCATACAGCTCTCCTTAAAAAGGTGGAGTCTATGGCTTTTCTTTTTATCAACTCTCCCGCTCACATTCTCTTTCTGCCCTTCGAATTGTTGCGTCACTCTCTCTATACTATCGCTATTACAAAAGACACTGCCCATCTGAACTCTCCCGTCGCATATCTTCTCCATTGAGAAGGCCTCGAGCGACACGCCTATCTACACAGTCTCATCCTTTCTCTCTCCAACTCTTTAACCCCAGTCTTAACAGCTATGCTCAATCTTACGTGTACTCTACTGGTAAAGTCTGGAACACACTCTCTTTATCTGTTTTCTCAACTTCCTTTGACTTGCACACTTTCATGCGCCGTGTATCGAGACATGTCGGCCTTTAACGACCAGATTTCGGTATTTCCCCAACTTCGGTGGAAGTTTGTAGGCCTCCTGCTTTTGCCCACCAGAGATATATATATATATATATATATATATATATATATATATATATATATATATATATATATATATATATATATATATATATATATATATATATATATATATATATATATATATATATATATATATATATATATATATATATATAATACCTGAGTAAATCTTAATGTTGGTTCCGCCTCATCACCGTCCTCATAAGCATAAATTTGAATAGAACCTCCTTCTCTTCCTATTATAAGATCTTTGATCCCATCACCAGTCATATCGTGGTGATCCATCGAAGTGACAGCCCCATTTTGGGATCCCATGCCAACGTTCGCTCTCGAATTCCCTTCTGTGGGTTCGCATACCCACCTGTGGATGGCAGAGCCTCTGAGAAGGAAGAATTTAAAAAAATTTGAGCTCAAAAGTTAGTGTTTGAACTCTAGTATTAATTACAGTTTGCTGTTCTGCAACATAATTAAAAGTTTGGATATTCATAAATAATGAGTTTAAATTATACAATAGGTCAAAAGAAATACGAAAAAGTATAGGAAGGAATAATGTGTTCCCAGCCAAAATTGTAAAATGTGAGAAAAAGAGTATCGTAGTTGAGATAAGAAAATATGAGATCGTAAAAAGGAAAAATCCAAACCGAAAATACGTTTTTGGAAAACTGGTTAGTTCCATACCTAGAAAGTTGAACAAGACCTATTTTACCATCGGATGTTCCATATAGAAGCTGATCCCCGTACTCTCCTCCATCGTTATAAAATAATTGTAACGTAGTGGGGGGAGCTGGAAGTTCGACGGAGTAAAGAATATCAGAGTCCCTCATCACCCTCAGTAGTCTGTCTTCGCAAGCTAATATTGGCACTAGAGACTTCATCTATATATATATATATATATATATATATATATATATATATATATATATATATATATATATATATATATATATATATATATATATATATATATATATATATATATATATATATACATATATATATATAAAGTAAATTAAATTTGGAAGATGCAACATTTATTATTATCTTTAATTATTTCAGATTTCAATAAATAAATAAATGATAATCAGTTTGTCGTATAAACTTTAAAAGCACAAAGCTACTGGTTGTAAATTATAGGTACCGCGACAGGCTGCCCGCACGTATGAGAGGTTTTAGTTACAAACCCTTTGAACCATATCCGGTCCTGTCCGATTCGTGGGTAAATAGTACGAGAGTGTCGAACGATTTTTATAAATATTAGTTGTCGGGCCGACAGTTTCAGAGTTTATTAATATAAGTAAGCCCTTGGAACCGCATCCGTTTCTGTCTGACTCACGAGCACGATGGTGTCGAATGATTTTTATAAATATTGGCGGGCGGGCCGATTGGTCAATCATTTTTCTTAAATTTAAAATAATAAAATGTTGATCTATTTCTACATAGAAATTTGATATTTCATAACTCAAATTCAATTAAGTCAACTGTAATATTAGATTCAGTAATTTTAATGATTATTTAATTTACATAGATACCGTATTTTTGTAAGAAATAATTATGTAATTGTAAAGATAAAAAAAATGTTTTATTATTTTGTAATAGGTTTTACGAAAACTATTATATACGGATCGGTTTTAACACAAAAATTCGGTCCCGTTACAGGCGGATTAAATAAGCCTATTCGTACATTGGAAGGGCTGTGGGAAGGGTGTTGTAGACGTAAATAAAAGCAAAGCCTGTGCTGGTCTCTAAATTAGGCTACCTACATGGAAATTTAGACTAATTTTAGTTGGCAAAGCATCATGTATTAGAAGAACTACTCATTTATATATATATATATATATATATATATATATATATATATATATATATATATATATATATATATATATATATATATATATATATATATATATATATATATATATATATATATATATATATATATATATATATATATATATATATATATATATATTATTCAGTAGCAAGTGCATATACTATGGAGTATGGACAGCATGGACACGTTGAAACAAATGTAGCTTATTTTTTTTTTTTTTTCTAATTAATACAGCAGATTATTTAAAGCTACAGCGGTCTATTTAACTTATTGGCCTACCTTTTCTTTAAACATTGTTGCGCTTATGTAATCAGACTAAAAGTTAAAAATATATTAATAATTATGTTCGATATATATATATATATATATATATATATATATATATATATATATATATATATATATATATATATATATATATATATATATATATATATATATATATATATATATATATATATATATATATATATTAGATACAGATCGGTATTTAATTAAATTACGTAAATTGACCCATGGTTCGTACCTTTTCTGCTGGAAGTGCTATTACATCATTAATTTTGTCTGCTGCCAAATAGTAGTTGGTGTCTTGGCAGTCACAATAATGGTTGTAGACGTAATCTCCACAAACCAGTAAGTCACTACCACTTATAAACCTAATAAATAAAGACTGGTAAGAAGAATGGGATTTTGAAGCTTAGATTTATATTTATTTATTTATTTATTACATTCAAGACGAGAAGGAAAACTTTCGAAATATCAGCTAATATTGGTTGTCATACTTCTTTTCTTTCAAACATTTCAAAGATTTTTATTTTTCTTGAACATTTTAAACAAATCCACATTTTCAGAAGTGTTTTCGGGAAGATCATCATGTAAGTCTAATTTGATTCCAATTCAAATAATTTCTATTTATAACTGGTAGAGAGACTAAACAGTGATTGAAAATTTTCCAAGCATTTAAATGTTTTGTGTGTAGGTGTGTGTGCGTGGAATGCAACTTAAAATTTAAGTGCTTTAGTAATCTACCAGACAAGAAAGTTAAAATCTTTTGGTCTTTAGGTACGAGGAGCAGACATGTTTGTAAAATATGTATTTCTGGTAGAAAGTTGATGGGACAAAAACAAAAGAAAAGAAACTTAAAAGAAAAGAAACTTACTCAATCATTTCCAAAGATGCAATAAATTTTAAAATCAGTTCAGTAAAAAAAAAAAATTTTAAAATAAATAAAAAAAATAAAAAGAATTTCGACCAAAAATAAAAATTTTACAAAAATGTTTGCTTTCCCTTTTCAACGAGTTCCTTTAGTTTTTAAAAGTCAAAAATCATTAAAAATGGTCTAATCAAAAAAATAATTTTAAAAAAAATTTTTTTTTTTTTTTTTTTTTTTTTTTTTTTAATTTTTCATTTTTATTTATTTATTTAGAAAAGTAATATAAAAAAAAATTTGTCTTGTATGTTCCTCCCCCTCCAAAAAAAAGTAACCGTAAAACAGTCAAACACGAAAATATACCATTATCTAAACCAGAGGTTCTTGACCTTGGATCCATGAACCCCTAAGGAGTTCATGAGGATCAGATAAAAAATAACAACTAATGCTCATTGACAACTAATTCTTAACAACTTCAATTTAACACGATAGATTTATTGATCTACAGTTCCATATTCTTATTCAAGGAAAACCAGAACAACTTTCTCATTGAAATAAAGTAGATAACGAGAATAGTATGGTAGTAGTATTAGTAGTAGTAGTAATAATAGTAGTATGCACAAGAGGATATCATAAAATGATTACAATCAGTCCTGTATTTGTTTTTGTTCTGTTGATAAAAATTTTATTATTATTATTTTTATTATTATTATTATTATTATTATTATTATTATTATTATTTTTTATGTCATATGGTATGTTGTATTCAATAAATTTGTTGTGAAATTAATCTTCAATTTATATTATTGGATTCTGTTATTGATTTTTACTGAAAGTAAATCTTTTTGTAATATTTATAATATGATTTCGTAGGAATGCCTTTCGCAAAATATAATTTTGTAATAATAAACAAAGCTTTTATGTTTATCACCCTTCATATATATATATATATATATATATATATATATATATATATATATATATATATATATATATATATATATATATATATATATATATATATATATATATATATATATATATATATATATATATATATATATATATATATATATATATATATATATATATATATATATATATATATATATATATATATATATATATATATATATATATATATATATATATATATATATATATATATATATATATATATATGTGTGTGTGTGTGGAAGAGGGTCCATAGCTGTCATCAGATTCTTAAAGGGGTCTGTGACTCAAAAGAGATTAAGAATCACCGCTCTAGACCTTTACTGTGATATATATATATATATATATATATATATATATATATATATATATATATATATATATATATATATATATATATATATATATATATATATAAATAATCCACAAGCAAGATTGAACCAGCTTATTCAAACACGTGACTCAACCACTGTACAGTTGTGCTGTACGGTACACGTATATATATATATATATATATATATATATATATATATATATATATATATATATATATATATATATATATATATATATATATATATATATATATATATATATATATATATATATATATATATATATATATATATATATATATATATATATATATATATATATATATATATATATATATATATATATATATATATATATATATATATATATATATATATATATATATATATATATTAGATACAGTATATATATTGTCTGAATAGTACCATAAATGCAAATACTTTATTTTTTTTACGTTATTTAAATCTTAAAAAGTCAGAAATAAAACGAAGTTTGAAAAATAAAATTAATAAAATTCCCCTAAAATAAAATTTATAATGGTTTATAAATCTTTATTATTGTTACTTACATTGATTTTATATCATCAGTAAGGTTTGTGTCGAATCCCAAAAACTGTTTTCCTTTCTTGGTAAATCCCCGAACTTCATTGCCAGACGAGACGAAAATTTTATCTTTCACTGTTCCTATACGTGTATATATATATATATATATATATATATATATATATATATATATATATATATATATATATATATATATATATATATATATATATATATATATATATATATATATATATATATATATATATATATATATATATATATATATATATATATATATATGCTTTTTTATTTTTTTATTTTTAAATATATTTATTTTTTAAAAATATTTATTTTTATTATTTATTTTTAATTAATTTCCTTTATTGTGATTAAATTCCATAAAAAAAAATTTCCCACAGTCAGAAAAAAATTCCCACAACCAAAAAATGTTAATTACCTTCCCCTCTGGTGCACTTGATCGCGTACGAGTGAGGGGAAGTGGGTAAAGGTTGTGACACCATTTGAGCCACAGTTTAGATACCCTACTACTTTATATATATATATATATATATATATATATATATATATATATATATATATATATATATATATATATATATATATATATATATATATATATATATATATATATATATATATTTACCTAGCGCTCCTCCCAACTCAATTCTTGTAATTGATTTTCCAGGCAAAGTTCTAAATCCTAGTTGAACCTCTCCTTTTTTCATTGTGAACAACTGCACTAGTCCATCGTTGTCTCCTACGACGACCTAAAAGTTAAATGAAGATAATAAGAATTCGGAATTTAATTTCAAATTATGCTTCTTTCTTTAAAAATTGTCTTTTTCTTAACTAAACAATACAGATATTAAAGTTATTATATACTAGCTTGTTCACATCATATATTCAGATGTAGCTGTAAAATTTTCTAATGTAAATGTTTACGTGTTTTTAAATATTTTAAGAATTTTTTATTCAAAAAAAAAAAAATTATTGAAGATGTCGATTTTCACCAGAAAAAAAATGAAGCAAAATTTAACATATTTGACAGTTTTCTCAATAACTTTACCAATATCTGAACAGGTTGATAATTTTAAATCAACAATGAAGGCACGCTTGTCTCCCATTAATCAGTAGTCAGTTGATGCACGGTGTCTATTTAGTCATAATCATGAATCAGAAAAGGTCTACCTCAATTTAATCAACAATCAGCGAACTCCAACTGATTTACGGTTTCTCCTTTCCCGTTCGTGGCTAGCGAAATGTAAATAAATGTCCACTTCTTTACCACCCAAAATGTATTCATTTTACTTACTACTATTGGATGAAAGATGTCGACCTCGGAGACTCTAAAACTTTTTTCCTTGAAGGGGACAGAGAAAAAAATTCATTTATGAGATTCAACAATGTGAAGAATAGTTTTAAACTTTTCCTACATTATACAATATTTATTGTTTAAATAAATTTTGAGGACTACAACCCCAACACCAAATCCAGAATACAAATTATGAAGAGTTTGAAGAGCTGGTTCGATCCCTCATTCGGATCCAATAGGAAGAAACTTCCTAAAAAGTTTTCCCTCCTTCAATATGGGAATGCCCGTGAGATGTGTACTTTATATTATATCTATATATATATATATATATATATATATATATATATATATATATATATATATATATATATATATTATATATATATATATATATATATATATATATATTACTTGCCTTTTGCTGTGCTTTTGGATTGTTCGTTGGTAATATTCTTAAACATTTTAAAGATGTTATTCCAACTTGCATATAGTCTACTCGGGTTAAAGATAATTCCATTGTTTATTTCGTTGTAGATTAAAATATGAACTACAATTAATTAAGTAATTTTTCATTCATATTGTACATGTTTTATCCTTTATTTGCTCCTAATTCTTTTGATTTTAATGTTTCTTATATTAGGAGAATTTTTAAATTTTTATTTGTTACAGTTTTGTTTCCATAGCAACGTTAAGGACACGTTCTCTCTCTCTCTCTCTCTCTCTCTCTCTCTCTCTCTCTCTCTCTCTCTCTCTCTCTCTCTCTCTCTCTCTCTCTCTCTCTCCTCTATATATATATATATATATATATATATATATATATATATATATATATATATATATATATATATATATATATATATATATATATATATATATATATATATATATATATATATGGTATATTGTTTGAGTTTATCTTCTATTTGAAATCATTTTAATTACATATTTGAATTCTTCGTTAATATGGTACTTTTAAATTGAAAAACAGAAACGTTTTATGTGTTGTAATTTTTAAAATATTGTTTCACGTAAATTTGCATGACTGAAAAATTACTTAAAATCCGGAAAAAAAGCAATATTTAAAAATGTACAAAACATGTGAGCGACAGGAAAATTCTGACTGCATGTTTGAGTGTATTGTAAAAGGTATGAAGTACAGCAAACGTTTTTTGTGAAATCATTTTCATAAAATATTGTTTATTGTATATTAATATCACTGAAAAAATATTCAAAATTCCAAAAAATGCAATATTTCAAAAATATCAGTGCTTAAAAACCGTTTTTATGGCAACACTAACCGCCATTTTAAGAGAATTGTAGAAAAAAGACCACCTCAGTCTGTTTGTTAGGAAGAAAAAGAAAATGAGTATAAGATTTAGTTGTTTGATCAATTAAATTATTATTATTATTTTTTTGGGGGGTATATTCCATCTTTATTGTAACTCAATTTTCTAAAACAATTTATTAATAAATTTAAAGTGTTTGTGAATGCAGTATGTATTGAAAACCATTTATAATTAAAGTTTGTGAATGCAATATGCATTGTAAATTCTTGTTTCATTCATTCAACAGAGGTGGAAAACATGGTATATTCTTGAAGGCCTAAGTCTTTATCCTAGTGCTGGAGAGCATGGGGAATTTATTTAGGGTTAAACTAAGCTTAAAATTTGTAGATTGTAGGTACCGGCATATTTAAAGTTTCTATGATCATCAGAGAAATTTATTTATCTACTTTGCCTGTTAATGTGCAGGTGCTTTCCATGAAAAAGTATCACGTGTAGCGTAAGTTGTGGGTAAAAATAAGTAGGAAGTGACCGTGACCATTTTTTGTAAATTCTACTAAGGTGAGCCACTTTTATTTCAACTGATGAGTCAATAAAAATAAACTTTAAATGCCTTAAATAAAGGATGGTAAATACCTCTCAACTGATATTTAGTTATTCAAAATTAAACTGGAAATGTGATGTATATTGTAGGAACTTGGTAAATGGGGTGGAAAAGCAATTCACTAAATTAAAGTGGTTAAGGTGGTAAAAATCTATTTCGAATATCAGAAAGCTTGACTTTTGTCTGCAACTTTGATATCTGGTAAGAAATTTGGTAGAGGAAGATAATCGGATAATGTAGGTACATTTCAAAGTTACCAAACTTATTAAAATTAACATATGGATCGAAGCAATACATTCACCTCAACTTTTATTATTTTTAAAATATAGATGCTGATAGAGCCAGGTTAGGCTTAATTGCTGGATGTTATCATAGATTTACCCTTTAAAAGTACAGGTTAGGTTAAATTGAACTAGTGTGCTAAATCTAATAAATTGATAAATCTAATAAACTAGTTTGATAACAACCTGGACTTAAAGAATAAATCTATGCTAAAGGTTATTAAATTGACTTAACCTGGCGAATGCTGGTTCTGTCAGTACCTATATATATATTATATATATATATATATATATATATATATATATATATATATATATATATATATATATATATATATATATATATATGTAAGGGATGGAGCGATACCAAAATTTTAACCTATACTGATACTATTAATTTTAAATCACATGATACTGATACAGAGTACCAATACTGATATCAAATTTTTTTTTTTTACTGAACTCATTACTGAGCAGGTTGAAACAAGATTGAAAATATTCATTCACTATAAAATATAGGTTTTCAGTTATCTGTAATATACCTAGTTATTTTGTAGTCACATTGCTAAACAAAACTATTGATAGGTGATATAGAGTTTGGTGTTACCATGCTTTTGTAGCCAACTTGCCTTTTTTTTTCATTAATTTCTGCAGTATTTTTGGTCTTCAATACAATTTCCATTTTATTGAAAACATCTCTCTTAGACCTACTGAAACCTTTTATTCTTGACAAAAACTCAGGTGCTTGAGTATTCTGATAGCAAATCATTTTCATTTCCTCTTAGTATTTGTATCTTCAATTTTTAGCCAAAGGTGGTGGTTATGCATATCTGTGCAACGATTTTGCTTACTCTTGTCTCTAATCCAGAGTTTTCTGAATTTTCTACCTTGTAGTAAAAGCTATCTTGCCATTGTACATCTAAATTCATTTGTTCTGTTTATTTATCTCCTAATTTACTGACTATTCTAAATTCTTTGACTATCTAAATTGCTAAATAGAGAACATTCTATCTTCTCCTTCTCAGAAATTATATTAAGTGATTTCAGTATTCACCACTGCAAATGACTTGAATCTTTTAGTTTTCATGATATGGCCAGTGAATGTGCCTTGAGTAGTTGTAGTTCCCCACTAATATCCCTGATCATCTTTGAGATAAGCCCAACATTCTAGACCTTTTTTTAAACTTCTATTCCTTCTTATACTGTTAAACTTATTTTTTTCTGGGTTTATCCGATTGCTTTCTTATCTTTATATACTCTGCTGTCTTTTCAAGTCTTCCTAAAGAAAGACTCCCTTGTATTTCGAGGAAACGTTTGTTACACTTCAGTGCCCAAACTGCTCAGACTTTCAGTTGTACTTTGATTTCCTGTGAAATGATAATGCTTCTTACACTTCAGTGCCCAAACTGCTCAGACTTTCAGTTGTACTTTGATTTCCTGTGAAATGATAATAGCTTCTGTGGAAGGGGTCCCTATGCTTGTGCAATGTGTGTTACCAAGGTGATTCACTGTGGCATGGAGACTATTCTATAATCTTTCCCTAAACTAAACTCTACAAACCTTTGTTTAATTCTTATTTTCTTGTGCTATTTGCTGCAGGGATGCTGCCTTCAGGAATTACTTTTGTTTTCAAACTTCAGAAATTGGGCAATTTATATTTTATTCAGAAATCATTCAAAATGTTCTTGTTCTTTGTAGTACCAAAACTTATAATTTACTTTTAAGGAAGGAATAGATAGTCAACATTCACTTAAATTAATGATTATTTGCATTTACTTTGAAAAAAATTTCAGAAAATTACAGATTTTGTATAATAGAAGTTTTAAAAAAAGTAAAAAAAATTCTGAATTTATTTTTTCTTCTGATTCACATTGATTCAATAGGGTTACTTAGTTAAGACCTTAAGTTCAAGTTTGAAAAGAAATAAGATGTATAAAATTATCAATATAACCTGTATTTGCACATATCATTGCTATTTTAGTGCTGTGCATCAAACTTATCATTTAGCTACATTATTTCAAAGTTAATTTGTTTACCCTTTGTTACTATAGCTAAAAATCAGCTTCAACATTATAGGAGTACTTCACAATGTTTCAGGATAGGCTTGAAATAGCAAAATATAATGTCTTCAGCCAGGAAATTAAAAGAGGACCTATGGATGCCCCAAGTTAAAATTTTTCAACCAAATGTTTATGGGAGCATGTAAAATCAAAACACAAAGATGAACATTCACTAGCAGAAGAGAAGGGATCATAAGGAACAAAAGAAAATGAAAATATTGAAAAAATAAGAAAAATCTTAATTTTGTTTGATTTAATCCACCATTAATAAGTATAGTTTGCCTTTTAACCCCAGCAGGCAAACCCCGTTTTCCCTGATTTTTAACCGAGGCTAGGCCCTGGTCAGTTCATAACATAATGCCTATAACTATAGAACATGTGAATGTGTCAGAGATGTAATTGTAAGGTATTTTTAAATGCATCTTCATAAGTTTGCTTGAGGTAATATGGTTTATAGAGAGATTTACTCTGTATAAGTAAAAATTTCATTTTGAACAAGCAATAGTTATCTAATTCATTTTCATTTTCTTAAATATTTCAGAAATACCATAAAAGGAAATAATTTTTATTTATAAGAATAATAATAATAAAAAATGGGAGAAGAGAGGGAAAAAACTGATAAAGGTACAGTACTTTAAATATATATATATATATATATATATATATATATATATTATATATATATATATATATATATATATATATATATATATATATTATATATATATTTTTTTTTTTTTTTTATTTATTTATTTATTTATATTTACTTACTTTTACTTACTTACTTAAATATATTAGATATTTGATATAAGATTTTTTTGTTAATAAAATGCTTTGTTTTCAGACCGTGATGATAAAAGTAGAGATAGAGACAGAGACCGAGACCGGGATCGAGACAGAGATCGTGATAGGGATCGAGATAGAGACAGAGAAAAAGAAAGAAAGAAGAGGGGTACAAGATCACGTTCGAGAGATCGCAGGAGGAGAAGGTAATCATTTTTATTTCTTTAAACATTCAATCAAACTAAAGGCTTCTGTTCATCTTACAAATTGTGTATGTGGCTCTCTTGAGGCTTCATAGTTAATAAATCTTAAGATATTTATATTTAACTAATTATTACTCCGATAAGTATTAACCTCCAATTATTTTTTTTAAGATCAAAATCCAGATCACGCGGGTCTCGGGGAAGGTCAAGGTCACGTTCTCGATCACGTGATAGAACAAGAAAAGCAAGAAGAAAGAAGCCTTCTTTGTATTGGGATAAACCCCCCCCAGGTTTTGAACATATCACACCCCTCCAATATAAGGCTATGCAAGGTAAATTAGTAATAATTATTATTATATATATTTTATATATATATATATTATATATATATATATATATATTATATATATATATATATATATATATATATATATATATATATATATATATATATTATATTATTATTATATTATTATTATTATTATTATTATTATATATTATTATTATTATTATTATTATTATTATTATTATTATTATTATTATTACTTTTAGAGTGTAATATTGTTAATTTTATTTTGCTTTAAAAATCAAAAACAAATTTATAAATTGATACTTTGTATCACATTTGCCATAAATTTGAATATTTTTAAAAGCATATTGTTTCACATGTTAAAATACTGTCTCCGGAGTAAAGCCTAAAAGTATTTGTATTGAGACTACCAATTTGCTTGTAAATTTATTCCTGAGCACATATTGTAAACCTCATTTACAATGCATTTACTTGAACATTAGAATCCTACTAATTATCAGACTTTGTTTTATGATTTTATTAACAAAGGAATATATAGCTACGATATAATAATCATTCCTAGTTATCCAATAAATATAAAAAATATTGATTCTTTGTAATTCATCATATCAATGATAGATTATAATAATTCAATTACATAGTTAATGATTATATATAGTAGTCTCAGTAAGATTCCCCAGAAACATGAAGAATATGACTATTTATTTTTAACCCAATAATTTAATCAGTAGACATTTAAAACATGATTTGTATTTTATTTTTAAAGGCTTAGGAAAAGGAAGTTGTTTTGTAAGGTTGGGGGAGGGGGGGGGAATGAAGTTTTGCTCCAGAGTATTTCAGAAAGGTTTTCTCTGTTATTGTTGAGAACCATCTTTTCATTTAAAGTAATGTGTTCTTAGCATCCTGAATTGTCGATGTTGTGCCTTAATCCTTCATTGCCATGACTTAGCAGTGATTGGCCTCACAATGGATTTAAAATCTTGGTGTGTTAATTTCCAAATTTCGAGCAAAATTTTACCTTTGTATTTTGATGTAATTGAGTACTTGGTAAAATTAAAAGAAAAATGGAAATAAGTATTCACAAGAATGCTTATAATGCAAAGTTTGGTCCATACATTTCAACACAGCAAACTGACTTATGTTGTTGATGAGTAGGTGGTTCATTCAAGTTCATATATATGATTAGTATATTCATATATATTTTATAGTATATATATATATATATATATATATATATATATATATATATATATTATATATATATATATATATATATATATATATATATATATATATATATATATATATATATATATATATATATATATATATATATTAGTGATGGAGTAATACCAAGATTTTTACCATTACTTTTCAATTGCTAATACCAAGTACCAATGTCAAAAATTGCGAAAATTAAATTGCCTATATCTGTATTACATTATTTGATATTAGTATGTCAGTTTTTCAAGATACTGAGTACTGATAATTAAAAAAATTACTATTGATATTGATACTTCACTCCATCCCTTTAATATATATATGTGGCTTGGGTCCGAGTATAAATCATTAATTTGATCACAAATTCTTGAGAGTACTTTTATTTGAACTTGTTCTTGAGTCTAATTGAAAATGTCATGTACTTGTAACTCAAAGTGAAGTTTAAAAAAGTCCACAAAATATCAGTTGAACCCAAAACCATCACCCAATGCAGGTTTGATGTTTATCCTTGTATTATTACAGTTGGGGATACAGTATTATTAATAAAGCCATACCTATCAAATATTTTTAGTCATTATTTATATTAAATTTTTATATATTGCTAATGATTATTGTAGTCTCTGTAAGGTTCCCCAGAAACATGAAGAATTTAAGACTTTATTTTTAACACAATTTAATCAATTATGTCAGTATTTCAGATATTAGGGAATGTATGTCAGTAATATAATTTTATATGTTTGACAACAGTTAAAAAAAAAAACATTTAAATATACTTACAATTAATATTTTAGTATAATTGATATTTCCTGTACTTGTACAATTCTGCAGATTTTGCAGTATTTGTACTCAAGTACGGTTGCCTGTACTTGTACCCAAGCCTGATATATATATATATATATATATATATATATATATATATATATATATATATATATATATATATATATATATATATATATATATATATATATATATATATATATATATATTAGGTTGTCACAAATAGTTTTTTAATGTAGTATTTATTTAATGTTTCAGCTGCTGGCCAGATTCCTTCAAATATTCTCCCAGATATGCATCCTGTTGTGGTTCAAATTAAAAACTTTGATATTAGTAAGGGAAACATTTAAATATTACTGAATTTATATTTTATACCGTTAACAATCTGCTTTTAAGTATAATTTTCATCACTATATTAATCAAGTATACTACAGGTTTGAGTGCTAACAATTATTTTTTCACTATTTATGTCTTTCATCTGTGTCAAATTTTGACTCTTGTAAACGTTCTTCTACATTTGTACTAGATAATGAAACTGGGTTAGGATTTTGGATTTAGGTTTGATAATTAAAATGCAACTTTTTTAATATTTCTTTTAAGTAATAGGTGTATTATGTGAAACATGTTAGATTTCCTGCATATTTTTATCAGTATATTCTTTTTATGAAATGGATGTGTCAAAGAAGCTAATTGGATTCTGAAGATTTCACTGGGGTCTTGAAAAACAATCATTTATAACAAAGAATGAAACTGTTTCCACTACATTTTTTTAAAAGCTGAAAAGGACAAAATTTTGTTTCAAAATATTTCAATAAGGTTTTCTTTGTTACTGTCGAGAATTATCTTAAAACAGGAAATAAATATGCACTTATTGCACCCCAGCTTCTCGTCGTCCTGGAACGACGTTCTAAATCTTAATTTGATTTCCATCCTAAACCTGATTTAGACCTTGTCTTTGGGCCCACTGGCCTCACAATGGTTTTAGAGACTTGTTTGATTTCCCCAGTTTTTCTCGCTAAATTTCCCGTTTGTTCTTTGATGTAATTTAGTTAGTGGAAAAATTGAAGAAATACATAAGCTCTCAAAAATGTTTAAAACGCAATCCATGGTACACTCATTTCAACACAACCAGCTGATTCACTTTGTTGCTGAGTACTTGTTTCAATTGTTTCATTTTTAAATCACTTTATATGTAATATATATATATATATATATATATATATATATATATATATATATATATATATATATATATATATATATATATATATATATATATATATATATATATATATATATATATATATATAATATAAAATATAGAAGGTAGTCACACGTTTTTGGTAATTGTGTTTATTTATTTTAGCTGCTGGCCAAATTCCTTCAAATATTATCCCGGATATGCCTCCTGTTGTAGTTCCACAGTCTGTTCCTGTTCCAGTGCCAGTAGTAGGGTCAACAATTACAAGACAGGCGAGAAGATTGTATGTTGGAAATATACCATTTGGTGTAACTGAAGAGGAAATGATGGAATTTTTCAATCAACAAATGCATCTTGCTGGATTAGCACAAGCAGCTGGAAATCCTGTTTTAGCGTGTCAGGTGCTATATATATATATATATATATATATATATATATATATATATATATATATATATATATATATATATATATATATATATATATATATATATATATATATATATATATATATATATATATATATATATATATATATATATATATATATATATATATATATATATATATATATTATATATATATATATATATATATATATATATATATATATATATATATATATATATATATATATATATATATATATATATATATATATATATATATATATATATATATATATATTTTACCAAGGTGTGCAGCCTTTGAACCAGTTAGTTTAACGAATACTTAAAATTGCTGTTTTGTTTGAGATTTCTGCAATTAGTTTACTGTAAGGTGTATTATCACTTATTTCAATACTTGCATATCATTTTAAAATAAAAAATGTGCGCACAGTTACAACGATACATCTTGTAAAAGCATACAAAAATCACTCTCTCTCTCTAATCACTTCTTGTGCAGAAGGTTTAAGAATCTAAATTAGAAGCCACACCCATGGTAGCCTTGAAACATCTGTTTGCTTTCTAACTAAAATATGCTAACAAACTTAATACTCTTTACACCATGATTCACTTAGATATAACTCTTATCTCTCTTAACTAGACACTACTGTGGTAGGAAGTTAATCTTCTCTCCTCGTATTATAAGTATTGTTTGTCAATAATATATATATATATTATATATATATATATATATATATATATATATATATATATATATATATATATATATATATATATATATATATATATATATATATATATATATATATATATATATATATATATATATATATATAAATAAAACAGGTTAATTTAGATAAGAACTTTGCATTCCTCGAGTTTCGTTCTATTGATGAAACGACACAAGCAATTGCTTTCGATGGAATTAATTTTAAAGGCCAAAGTTTGAAAATAAGGAGACCTCATGATTATCAACCAATGCCGGGAATGTCAGAACATCCAAATCTAGCTATGACTGGTAAGGTTTAATTTCACTTTCTTAACCTATGTCATATATATATATATATATATATATATATATATATATATATATATATATATATATATATATATATATATATATATATATATATATATATATATATATATATATATATATATATATATATATATATATATATATATATATATATATATATATATATATATATATATATATAATTTCTTAATTTAGTTGCAGGCCCTCTCTCTGGAGTAGTTTCAACTGTGGTACCAGATTCTCCTCACAAAATATTCATAGGAGGACTCCCCAATTATCTTAACGAAGATCAGGTTAGTTATAACTTCTTTCAATTTGCTTGTTATGTCCTTCTCCCAGTCCCCAAGCAGGCTACAGGAAAGAAGAGAATGATGCCAGATGACGACGAGTTCTTCGGTTGTTGCACTGCAGCCAAAATGATAAATTTTTTGCAGAATTTTGTTAGCTATTTTCTCTTCTAAACAGGTTTTAAGTGTTAATAATTAGACTAAAGAAAATACATTATTTATATATTTATTTATTTTTTCAAAATTAATTTGAGGATGATAGGTTGTGTGTGGCTTTAACGATTAGCTTCTTCTTTAACAAATGTAGATTTCTAATTTTTTACAGAAAGGTAAGTTCATTTATGAATTCATTATTTAAAAAAAAAAAAAAAAAAAAAAATTAGCTGCTAAGCTAGTATAATTATTGTTTCTTTGTTGTATAATATACATGATAAAAATAACAACTCAGTTCAATTAAATTTAATAAACTATTGAATTGACTAAGAGCTTAATGTTTTAGCTTAATAATTGTAAATATATTTGAAAAATGTATTTCTCCCCAGCATTTTTCATTCTAGCTAATTCTTAACAATGGAAGGTTGTTGAGAGAGAACTCTTTTGTTTTTATATTTTTTCTTCAGCCAAAGGTTTTCAGGCCAATTTGTCGTTACAGCGTTTCTTAATTAAAAAAAAAAGTCAGGTCTTCTTCGGCCACATTTAGGTCACAAGGAAAAGGACAAGGACAACCACGGCAACTTTTGAAAATGAAATTTTTTATTAAAAAGGCACTAAGAAAAATGGGAATAAAAGGCTTTTCTTACAGCATTTTTTTCAGCTTTTTTTTTTTTATTATTTTTTTTTTTTTTTATCATTGATCTTCCAGGAATGTTTTAAAAATAAATTTTATTTATTTTGTAATTAACTATGTTATAAAGATATGAAAAAAAAAAATTTTATTGAACGATTACTCATCACATTCTTTTTTGCTCTCTCCCCATTTATTCCCTAGCAAAGGGTTGGTGGTTGATTGCCTAATCGCGGTCCTTTTGTTCCTTCTAATAATGCTCGTCAAAATATCCAAAAACAAAAATGCAATAAATCTTTTTCCATACTGAGGCAAGTTTTGTTCCTTTTAATCGTTGCCCGTCGTTCAGAATATTTTTTTAGGGCCATACTTTTGTGTGCAGCAGAAGTTATTCTAGGCATTGCGTTGCTGCAGAGGTAAGTATCAAGTCTTAGGAGTGGTCATAAAAGCTGAAAGAGCATAATAAAAAAAAAAACATTTTACGCTCAGTAATATGTATATATTGGAGAGTATTTAGTCTTTCTTGAATGTTAATCTTAAATTCATTGCGTAATATATAAAAAGCTTGTATATAAAAATTAAGTTTACTGGAAAAGTCTCCGGGTACAGGATCGTTTTAAGGTAAGCTTTTATTGTTTTTTTATTATCGTGTATTCATGTTTAGTTCATATTTCATAATTTAAAGTTTTTGGGGTTGGTAGAAGGAATGAAGTGGAATAGTATTGACTCAAATTATCATTCAACATATTTAAAGTGCAATTTCGATAATAAATTTATCCTTACTCATACCATCTTAATGTAACTTGTAATTTGTAATCTAATTTGAATACCCAGTCCTTTGTATTAAGATTTATTAGATTATCCAATGAAATTTTGTGATTTAAAAATTTCACCTTTAGTTTTGTGAAATTTAAAATAAAATTGGTATTAATAATCAAGAATTAAATATAAGGTTTAAGTTAGAGTAAACACAGTAAATTTTGAGTTATTCTTAAGAAAATAAAGGTAGGTATATAAAAGATTACAACCTGTATTAATCATTCATTATTATAATTTTCTCATTATTAGAATCATCATCATCATCCTTCTCTGTTTCTGGTTTAAAAACTAACTTTTATATCTTATTACCCTTAGGTTAAAGAGTTGCTTATGTCGTTTGGTCAATTAAGGGCATTTAATTTAGTTAAAGACTCTGCAACTGGACTCTCAAAAGGATATGCTTTCTGTGAATACGTAGATGTTTCAATTACAGATCAGGTACGAACTACAGATCAGGTACGAATATTAAAGGTTTTTTTATGTTATAATTCTTTAAATATAATGTTATACGTAGGTTAGAACAGATAGCGAAACATTTGATGAACTTATCAATTATAGTTTAGTAGCCCCTTTATAATTTGCATTTAAGGCAGAATTTGAGTTGTGAAAAATTAAGCGTTAATATATATATTTTTGTTTATATAAGACCTCAAAGTTACAAGTCTGCCTTCCCGCCAATATGTTTAGCTAGCTGAAATGAGTATAATCACTAATGTTGTTATTTCTGTAATAAAAATTTACATCTATTGAGTTTTAATTCATTTTTGTTGGTTAACCATCTCTTTTATTTAAGGCTATTCAAGGGCTAAACGGTATGCAACTTGGAGATAAGAAATTGGTGGTACAGAGAGCAAGTGTTGGTGCGAAGGATGGTAGTGCAATGGCTCAAGCTCCTGTTCAGATTCAAGTTCCTGGTTTACAACTTCAATCTGGTTCTGGTCCTGCAACCGAAGTCCTTTGCCTTATGAATATGGTAAGGTGGTTGTGGTTGAAAGTTTAAAATTATATTTATTTAAATCATTTTTAAAAAAAAAATATTAACATATAATTTTAATTTACAGGTTACTTGCGATGAATTAAAGGAGGATGACGAGTACGAAGATATTGTGGAAGATATTAGAGAAGAATGTAATCGTTACGGTATTGTTCGATCTGTTGAAATCCCTCGACCGGTTGAAGGAGTTGAGGTACCAGGAGTTGGAAAAGTTTTTGTAGAATTTAATTCTGTTTTGGATTCTCAAAAAGCCCAACAAAACTTGACAGGTCGGAAATTTGCTAATAGAGTTGTAGTCACATCATATTTTGATCCAGACCGATATCATAGGAGAGATTTTTAATTGAAGATTATAAAATGTAGGAAATTTTGTTTTTTATAGACTAATTGAATGTGCTTATAAATTGAGTTGACAATTGGTCATTTTTTTTTAGATGATTACTTTTGAAATTTTTTTATATGTAATTATTGTGTAAATTAAATATCTGAATTCATAGCCTATGAAATAGTTTCGGATTTTTTTTTTTTTTATGTAAAAAAAAAAACTTATTACAATACGTAGCTTATTTAAAACAAAAATAAATTGTAATTTAGGCTATAAATTTTTTTCTATCCTATAATTTTTTTGGTAAGATACAAAGATTTTTTTTTAAAAAAGTAAATTTTGTTTTAAGATAACATCTATGTACCTCACATAGACTTTAGTTCTTCTGGTTAAAAACTGGGTCCTGCCTACGAATATTGCTGCTCCTTAAATAAATGCCAATCGGAAATAACATTACCATTAATTCTTTTTCATGGTGGTTAGGGTAGATTTTGGAACGAATTGTAATTGGAGAATATATTTATGCTGGTGTTGGGTAGGTACTACCAGATTGATCTTTTGTACATGATACTGAAAATTATAGAACATTTTTTCACTGGCACATAACTAAATTAAACTCGGATCGTGAGATTCAAGTATGTTACTTATATTAATACTTAATGAATATTAACACTAAATGTTGCCTTTACGTCTGAGATACCAATTTCTTTTAATATGAATGTTTTGTCGAATGATTCCTCGAATGCAAAATATGAACTTTTAAGATATAAAAACTGGGATTCGTCGATACAATAACATATTTCTAAAAACCCAATCCTAATTCTGAAGAGTAATTAGAATCTAATTTTGGGTGAGATCAACAGTTGGAGGAAAATAATTTTAAAAGTTAATCTAGGAAGCAAACTAGGAACAAATAGATTTTTATATACTTAATTGTTCAGGAGGTAGTAGTAGTTAGTACTTATGGTATCGGTGATAGCATTTTAATATCTCTGGTACTAGCATTTTTAGTGTAAAAAAATTAGTATCTGGAAGCAAACCTACGAACAGTACAGATGTATGTTATTATTTGAAAATATAATTTTTAAAATTTAAACATGAAATAAAATTCTCTAGAGTGATCGTGAATGAAGAAGACCGCTTATCTTTGAGTCGTTTTTGAAAATAAAATTAATAATTTAAAGAAAATAAATATTTAAAGATAACTACAGGTATGCTTTTTAATCATTGAACGTAACCGAAGTAAATCACAAAAAAATTTAAAACTTTAAATTTTAATATGAAGAACAATAAAATTTGTATTAAAATTGTTTGCAAATCTTCGCGATTTCCGTAGAAGAAAATTCGTGGAAATACGGTTCAGCCGAGATGAGGTCTGTAATGACGTCATCTTTGTTCTCTATGGAGGTTCTCAGCCTTGATGGAGCTTTTTCTTTCGGCCAACACTTGTATGCCATCTATATATATATATATATATATATATATATATATATATATATATATATATATATATATATATATATATATATATATATATATATATATATATATATATATATATATATATATATATATATATATATATATATATATATATATATATATATATATATATATATATATATATATATATATATATATATATATATATATATATAATATATATATATATATATATATATATATATATATATATATATATATATATATATATATATATATATATATATATATATATATATATATATATATATATATATATAATATATATATATATATATATATATATATATTATATATATATATATATATATATATATATATATATATATATATATATATATATATATATATATATATATATATATATATATATATATATATATATATATATATATATATATATATCAGTATGATTTTTATAATTAAAATAAAATCGAAGTTTACTCTGATTAAACTTGAATAATGTCTTAACATCAGAGCTTTCATATCTTTGACTTAAAAATACTCTTAAAATCTTAAGTTTAATTAATGTATAAAATTATTTACTTTTTCTTACTTCGACTGTTTTAACTTTTTTTATATCACATTGGCTGGAACAAAACGGCAAAGGATTTGCTGAGATGCAATAACTGTGATCACTTATTGTTAATATTTTCCAACCAAAAAAGAGGCATCGGGGATTCACTACAGATTCTGAAATAGAGTTTAGAATTATACCTATTATTTATTTTTATAACTAACTTAGTTAATTTGTAAAATACTCATTTATATAAATATTCAAACCTATTGGTTGACCATCATATGGCTTGCATTTAGTTTGAAAATCTTCGACTTCTTTTCTGTATTCTTTGAGAACGGCTGCATCGCAATTTTCACTTTCCCCAGTCCACGATGCTGTAAACATTTGCGAATCATCATAAACACATTTTTTAGGTCCAACAAGTTCAGGAATAGATTTTCCGTAATCACTTCCGCATATCCCGTTCGATTTAAGACGCCTAGTAGTTTTATAATATTCTATTTTATTTTTGCTTACAATAATATCAATTCCTCCATATTTGTCAAATATGAGGTAAGTGTTTCCTTTCTTGTATATAAAAGAACTTATTACAGTATCAGAAGTATTGATAATTGACCCGTTTACCTGTAAAGAAGATCGATATAAAAGATTAAAAAAAGCAACTGAAATAAAAAAAAATGCATCAGAATTATTTTTGTAACTTATTGTAAACATATAAGATTTGTTATTCTAACTATATTATATAAAGTAACAGTATAACGGTAAGTATGGCCACTACTTTGTAACTAATAGCTGTAGCAGCACTACATTATTTATCTAGCTCTACTTTTTAAGGCAGAGTGCCTATCACTGATCCTTATCAACTTGTATCGGTATTGTTTAAATCTCAGTCTCTGAAAAAATTAACTTAACTTCGAAATAATTTATTTATGGAAACATTTCCTGTCACTTGCACGCAGAGTTAAATTAATGATCAAACAAAAGTAAGCAGGTTCATGCTTTTGATATTAAAAAAAAAGTGAGGACAACAGATTTTACTTCTGAGGGTATTATGACTATCGGTGACCAAATCCTATTACGTTAAACCCAAACTATCTAGTGCATGTATAACAATCATAAAAATGGTGATAATATTTACTCATTGCCATGTTTTGGAAGGGTTTTAAACTAGGAATACAGTTCTTCATTTTCGATTTTGTTCCCTCTTTATTTTGTAAGAGTTTTAAACTAGTCAATGAGTACCAGTCGATCAATATAGCAGTCAGTGATTGATGTCATTGGTGCTAGTTTATTTACAAAGTCTTCAATAAACTTCAGTTCGTTCTTCATGAAGATGGGTATCCTTAGAATTTATATCATTCATTCAATTTTAGCTTGTCGTTACAAATCCTTTAAGACTTTTATAAGGGCTACAGAGTATTTGTCAAGATAAAGGGAGGAAGAAATTAGTGATGTTATAAATTGTCTCAACTCTTTTTGGACACACTTTTATCTCTCAGATCGAAACATTTGGTTATTTTTTCTTATATCTATACTATATAGGCTATTCTTTTATAGACAATTTTTCACTTGCGTTTTTTTTTTTGGAGTATTTTTTTTTATTTTGCAACACGTGGCAATTTTTTTAAAGCCAACTTTAATTTTTATTTTGCAAATTTTTTGTTGCAATAAACATATTTTAATATTTGTATTTGCTGGCCAGGCCTGCATTTACCCTTAAAGTCAAGGTTATGTTAAGTCGAACTAGTTTGTTAAAAAAAAGGAAGGGAAGAGACATGAACCTATGAGATATATAAAATATATTCTCACCATATTGGCTACGTTTCAGGATTTTTCGCTACTTTTTTCGATTTTTAAATCTCGATAACTTATAACCCTTCCGCTTCTCGACATTTTAAATATCGTTTTTCAGCTTTTTTGGGGACAAGTTCTACAAATAATGTAAATTTCGTTATAATCGGATGGGGTAGATATACTTTAAAAGATCCAAACATTTTCCACTGGTGAATGATTAACAGTTGAAAATTGTAGTTCTATAACTCAAGTTTAGCATCAGTGATTTCAACAAGCCTCATCATATGGGAAACACACCATACGAGTTTTGAAAGTACCTTACGATTTTCATAATATTTTACACAACTTGTCTCAACACTGACCCAGTTATCAATTCCAGCATAGCAAGTATAAATTCAGTGATAGTCTTCTCAGTATGCTCTTATTTTAAGGAATGACACGAAAACTTCTTAAAATGAATAAAAGTTTCTGTTATTTTGTTTCATGTATTCCTCTACTCTGAAATATTTGTCAGCTACAAACTGGCATCCTAGAAAGA
>SEYY01022269.1:47500-50000 GCA_009176605.1 Armadillidium nasatum | reverse complement strand
AATAATAATAATAATAATAATAATAATAAATTACCACTGGAGTGTGTTACTAACAGCTCTTTCGTTTCTGATTCTTCTAGGTCCAGATAAAAATCGAGGGACCAAACTCTAAATGATATGCTGAAATAATAATTAGTAATAATTATAATAATAAAATAATAATAATAATAATAATAAAATAATAATAATGATAATAATAATAATAATAATAATAATAATAATATATAATAATAATAATAATAATAATAATAATAATAATAATAATAATAATAATAATAATAATAATAATAATAATAATAATAATAATAATAATAATAATAATAATAATAATAATAATAATAATAAAAATAATAATAATAATAATTATTATTATTATTATAATATTTTATTTACATTTTTGTTTTTAAACAGAAAAATCTGTTTTCTTGCCTTAAAAAAAAAAAAAAATTTACAAAATTTAAATAATTAGGATAATTGAAGCAGAGATATTCTATCTTGTATGTAACAACTGTTCCTTGATAAACCGTTATATCTTATAATCAATATTTTGTCTTTCATGATACTACATTCAAAATAGTACTTACTCAGGAAATTGGAGGAAATCACGAAGACCGAAGGAAGTTGGAGTATCAGCTCTCATGACCAAATCATATTTAATTCCGGTGTGAGGATTTATCTCGCTTATCAATTTCTCTTTGACGTTCGATTTTTTGATAATTTTAAAATTCATGACGTCATTTTCTAGTATTTGAACCGTATCATATGTGACAGTCATTGGAGTGCTCGAAAGATGAAACAAAGGAAACTGAAATAATATTGGGTTAAAATAAATCTTTCTATTTGTATTTTAATATAGGAATATATCATGCTTAGAAAAACTTTCATTTTCTCTACATAACAAATCAAATTATTTTGTTTGGTATTTTAGTTTGATAAATTAAATACATAGAAATATAGGTGATAATGGCACTATCATTTGTATTTAAAATAAAATTAACTAACAGTAATAGATATACCTTCTTTTTGTAAGGAAATTCAAAAGAAGTCTTTGATGACCTAAGAGGTCCTTCATTCCCAACAATCCTTTTGCTCTTCACTCCTATTGGTATTTTAAGCTCGAGATTTGTCCTTTTCATCGCAGTTGAATATTGACGACTCCAAGGTAAAAATATTGAAATTCCACTGGCATATACCGAAGAAAATCTAAAGAATTAAATTTTATTTAATATGATATAATATAAAATAATATAATATTATAATAATAATAATAAATAATAATAATGACAATAAAATAATTATTATTATCACTTTTATTACTATTATTACAATTTTCATATTTCCCATTCTTGTGGGGTGGTGCCCTCCACTGTTCTCTCATACACAAACTCACATATACACCCTACCTCTCATCTCCCCTCATTGCCTCCTTCCATTTCACTCTGTCCTCCACAACTCTCCTTCTATCGTCTTAACTCACGCAAACCTCTTTCCCCAAAATATCCCTCACTCCATCCCTGCATCTTCACTTTGGGCTTCCTCTCGCCCTTCCCCTTCCCCACCTCGGATCTAAGTACTCTACCCACTATCCTGTCCTCATTCATTCTACATACATGTCCAAACCACCGTATTTTACCCTCCTCTGCTCTATCTACCATGCACTTTCTCCATATACACCTCTTCATTATTCTTTCATTTCTAATCCTATTCACCTTCTCAAATTACAAATCGCTCTCAGTTCCTTCACCTCAAACACATTCAATCTTTTTTTCGCCTGAGCATTCATCACCATGTTTCATACCCATACATTACAGATGGCAAACTTATTCACTCAAAATTTTTACTTCTATATCCTTCGATATTCTTCCCTTCTTCCATATTTCCTTTAATCCCCCATCACTTTCATTCCCTCCACCACTCTATTCATTATTTCCTTTTCCACCCCTCCTTTTCTTTCATTAACACACCTAGATACTTGAACTTTTCCACCTCCTCAAATCTCTCCCCCAACCTCTACACCCCTCCATTCCTTCCCCCTCACCAACTCATCCCCACCCTTAATTCTCATTACTTTACTTTTTTGCTTGATTAACTCTCAATCCCTTGTTCGAAGCACATTTTCCCACAAATTCACTCGCCAGCATTCTCAACTTTTCCCCAGACTCTGCCACCATAACCGCATCATCTGCAAACAGCAAGATATTTATTCCCATTCATCCTCCATACTTCTGAGCCTAATACCCTTCCCTTCTCTCTCCATTCCTAACTACACCATCCATCAACAGATTAAATAGCCAAAGAGATATTATACACTCTTGCGTCAGTCCCACTCCTACGTTAAACCAATCAATAAGCTACCTGTTCACCCTTACCATCGTTCTACACTCTTCATAAAATACTTCGATTTTTTCAATAATCTCCCTCTCACTCCCCACCCCCCGGCAATACTTCAAGCAACTTCCTCCGACGTACTCTATCATATACTTTCTCCAAATCCATAAGA
>SEYY01022269.1:35000-40000 GCA_009176605.1 Armadillidium nasatum | reverse complement strand
TAAAGAGTTGAATTTCACAATGTTGAGACAACCCCACTGGGAAATTCTATCTAGATATGCAAAAATGGAATCGGAAAGATGAAGACGAGAGGCAACTCTAGAAGCAATAGAGGAAGCAAATTTGAAATGAGTTGAAGAATGGAGGGTCGAGTCATCGGTATATGAATGGATAGGGTTAGATGAATAGCTGAGAAGAATAGAGTAAGAGACAAGACAGAACCCTGAAGAATGCCTCTATTGACAGGAGGTGAAGAAGAAGCCGCCCTTTCAACAACAGTCGAAATGGAACGATTAGAAAGAAAGCTAGATATAGGTAAGCAAAGAGAAGGAGGGGAGCTTGGAAAGCAGTGACGAATGCCATACTCAATCACATGCCTTAGATATGTCAAGCGCCACTACACAAGCCTTCCCATGGTCCCTAAGGACCAAAGACCATAAATCTGGTAGATAGGAAATCAAATCACCAGTAAACCTCGAACGTCGAAAGCCATACTAATGAATAGAAAGAAAAGGATGGGATAAGAGACGATCTAAGAAATGAGAGTTGAGAAGTGTTTCTAAGATCTCAAATAGAATACAAGTGAGAGCTATGGGGAGATAGTTAAAAGGATCAGAGATGCTCTCTTTCTTCGGAATAGGTTGGACTAATGCGCGGTTCCAACACTGAGGGAAAGTACTGATATTGAGGGATAAAGAGAAAAGTTGAACGAGGGACGGAGCCAGCTCAAAAGCACACTCCCTTAAAACTCGGGGAGGAATGCTATCCAGGTCACTTGCATTCCTAACGTTCATTGATTTCAGTAGTCCCTGCATCTGATAAAATGTAATCACAGGTAAGGAATGAAACATCTGAGAGGAGAAAAAGTACGAGGAGAATTGCGAGAGTCGTTCAGAGTTCAATTACAAGAGAACATGAAGGCGAAGAGATTAGCCTTTTCAGTTTGAGTGTTAGCAATACAACCATCAGAGCGTAAAAGAGGAGAGGAAGATATATATATATATATAATATATATATATATATATATATATATATATATATATATATATATATATATATATATATATATATATATATATATTATATATATATATATATATATATATATATATATATATATATATATATTATATATATATATATAGTATATATATATATAATATATATATATATATATATATATATATATATATATATATATATATATATATATATATATATATATATATATATATATATATATATATATATATATATATATATATATATATATATATATATATATATATATATATATATATATATATATATATATATATATATATATATATATATATATATATATATATATATATATATATATTATATATATATATATATATATTATATATATATATATATATATATATATGAAAAGTAATTAATTATTTTTCTTATTCATGCTATCCAAAATAAATTAGTCACAATTATTAGACAACAAATTAATAACTTTAAAAATTTTATACATCCGCAACGTCCGCAATTTAATAATTGAGGATGCAGATGTGGATGTAGATGTGGATGCGGATGTGGATGCGGATGCGGATACGAATATTGCAAAATCATGAACTGTGGATGCAGATGTCAAATTTAATGCAGATGTCACATACATACATCACTAAATATATATATATATATATATATATATATATATATATATATATATATATATATATATATATATATATATATAATATATATATATATATTATATATATATATATATATATATTATATATATATATATATATATATATATATATATATATATATATATATATATATATATATATATATATATATATATATATATTATATATATATATATATATATATATATATATATATATATATATATATATATATATATTATATATTATATATATATATATATATATTATATATATTATATATAATTTTGTGATATTATAATATTATATATTATTATTTTATTATTATATTATTATTATTATTATTATTATTATATTATATTATATATTATTATAATATTATTTTATTAATAATAATATATTATTATTACTTCAATTTTAAATAGACTTAATTGTTCGATGTTTGTTAAAATGTTAAAAATAACATCAGAAATTTCTGTCTCTCTTGTTTTCGAGACCATTGAGAAAAGAAGCGAAAACTTCTCCTGAAAAATATAAAAAAATAAAATAAATTAAATTATATGAAATTAAAGTAAAATGAAATAAAATTTATTAAATAAATACTTAAAAAAACTTTCTAATTTGAGTTTTTAAAAAAATCTATAAACTAAGAAGAAGCTATATAGGTATACTTTTAGTTTTATTTCATCTTCGAGGTGAATATAATGCTTGAGAAGAACTAAAAAGGCTAATCTTTTCGGCCTCCTGTTCTGTTCTAATTCAACCCTTGACAATTCCGGTAATCCTCCTCCTACTTCTTCTCCTCTCAAATGTCCCATGTCTTTTCCTGTGATTACATTTTCTAGTGGGGTTGTCTCAACCTTGTTAAATTTAACTCTTTAAGAACTCAACTTCTAGAAATCTCCTTCTCAAAGACACCTCCTAACTTTTCTATTTCTTTCGATCGTTCTACCGTCTCTCCTGTTAACAGTATAAACATCCCTGGCCTTCACATAAACAAAAAGATGACTTGGAAACCTCATGTCACAATGGTTGCTAAAGAGATTTCAAAGAAGCTGGTAGTTCTGTTTAGACTACGAGAATTTTTTCCTTCCTCGCAGTTACTCCAATTATACAAGGCAATTATACACATGCTAAGGAGGACTACTCTCATATCTGGAGTGGCTCAGGTTTCACCCGTCTTTTGAATAGTTTTGAGTCAAAGACTAAAAGACTTTAAAACTGCTCCGCTCTTTCTCTTGACTTTTTATCTTTGCCACGTGACGTTGGTACTTTGTGTCTTTTCTATAGGTAATACAACGGCAAATGCTTGAGGGAAAATCCACTCGTATACCTCCACCTTTACTGCTTCCTCGTAGCACAAGGGGTGGATTGTCTGCTCATCAATTCTGCGTGGACATAGGCAACTCCAGGCTTGTCCACTGTGATGCCACCTGCTTTCCTGCCACCTCTGTTTTGTGGAACTCTCTCCCATCTTCTGTGTTTCCATCCGAATTTAATCTCAATTTCTTTAAAGGCCAAGTCCGCGCTCACCTAAGAAATTTGCGTTAGGTGGGACCTGCAGGATTTTTTTTACTCCATTATTTTATTTTTATTATTCTAACACCCCTTCCTTGAATAGGGTTTTGTCCGTGAGTGGTGGTGATGTGTAAAAAAAAAAAAAAACAAAAAAAAAAAAAAAAAAAAAAAAAAAAAAAAAACACTCTTCCTTATATTAAAATCCTTTTTGCTTATTCTCTTAAAACTCTCCTTCTTTAGGTTCACATTATCAAAGATTGTAAATTCCAACTTTTCATCTCACCTCCGCTTATAGTTTTTCTTACATTCTTAAAAATTATAAATTACAACTTTGATTTATATTTCCCACCGCTTATTTTTTTCTGACAACACCACTGCTGTTCAACTTACGATCGCACAACTCTTTGCTTACCACTTTGTCTCTAATCTCATTTTAAGTGATTTCGGAACTATTCCTCTTTCTCTATCTCAATTTAACTCATTTATGACTAAAATTTTCTTTTCTTCTAATGATGCTATTTCTCTCCTTTCTGAACTTAATACTATAAGTATCGTATTGCTCAAAAGATATTTTTTATGTATTTCTTAAAATTTGTGCCTCCTAACTTGCCCTCTACCTTGGTAATATATTTCGTTTCTTCCAAACAACTACAAAATTTCTTCCTGCTGAAACTGGAAGCATTCACTCATATATAAGAGGAAAACGAAACCCTTTTCTCAACCCTCTAACTTTTGTCGTATCTCTTTAATCTTTTTCCCATCTGAAGTTTTCAAATCTATCCTTAAGATTTGTTAACAACTGAAATTTTTTTCTAATGATATTGGAAGGAAATACCTTCTGATCTTCTTGAAAGGATGGAATCTATGGCGTTTCTTTTTATCAACATCAACTCTTCCTTCTATATATATATATATATATATATATATATATATATTATATATATATATATATATATATATATATATTATATATATATATATATATATATATATATATATATATATATATATATATATATATATATATATATATATATATATATATTATATATATATATATATATATATATATATATATATATATATATATATATATATATATATATATATATATATATATATTTAATGAATGAATATTTACCTGGCTGCCAAAGAATGCTTTATAAAATTCAAAATTGTAAGAACTGGAAGATTTTGAAGGTGGTTTGGCAAATTTCAAAGCGTACGCTGCTCTTTCTTTTCTGAAAGTTTTTATTAAATATAATTAATAATTGCTGTTGTCTGACGAAATTGTGGTTTTATATTTGGTTGATTTAATTCATCAGAATTAAGGAGTCTTATGATAATACAAGGATAGTCTGATGTCGCTTTGAGAGGAGTTGTCTCAATGCCAAGTAATTTATCTTTGGCAAGATATAAAAATTATTCATGAGAGTAGTAACATGTGAATATCGTCGGTTCTGAAAATGTTGAAAATTATTGCAAATGAAACATTGCAGGACCAACGATATTCACATGTTACTACTCATGAAGACTCTTCAAATTGGAAGTGAGATAAATTTGCTTCACTCCGTTGATATCTCTTAATACAGAAGTTTAATTATTTTATACTAAAATATTTATAAGGGATTTAAAAACATGCAGTCAATGAACGTGCAAATTTTAAAGTAGATGTCCAATATTTGCTCCTTGGTGAGAATCATGGATGATAAGCAGGAACTATGGAGCAGGAAACGGAGCCAAAGTAATAAAATATTAAATAAAATGGAGTAGGAAAAAAATATTAGTCTCCGTAACACTGGCGCGATTACAGA
>SEYY01022269.1:27500-32500 GCA_009176605.1 Armadillidium nasatum | reverse complement strand
ATAATAATAATAATAATAATAATAATAATAATAATAATAATAATAATAATAATAATAATAATAATAATAATTATTATTATTATTATTATTATATATTATAAAAGGCATATATATTATAAAGGCATACGTTCTTAATAATAAAAGAAATAAATAAATAAAAATATATTTAAAAAATAAGTTAATTAAATTACATATTATAGAATCAATAAATTCAAAATATAAATAAATGATTTAAATGCTACATAGAACAAGCAAATAATTAAATAATTAAATAATAAAAAAAATTATTTAAATATTTCCTACTATTAGTCTTGAAATATATTTAAATATAAGTTAATTAAATTACATATTATAAAATCAATAAATAAAAAATATAAATAAATTATTTAAGTATATAGAACATACAAATAAATAAATAATTAAATAATGGAAAAAAAATATTTAAAAAAAAAAAAAAAAAAAAAAAAAAAAAAATTTAAATAATTAAATAATTAAATAATAAATAATTAAATAATAATAAAAATAAAATAAATATTTAAAAAATTTCCTACCATTCTTCTTAAAATATTTAAATAATTAAATAATTAAATAATAAATAATTAAATATTAAATAATGAAAAAATATTTAAAAAATTTCATACCATTAGTCTTGAAGTATTATTAAATAATTAAATAATTAAATAATAAATAATTAAATAATAATAAAAAAGTATTTAAAAAATTTCCTACTATTAATCTTGAAATATTTAAATAATTAAATAATTAAATAATAAATAATTAAATAATAATAATAATAATAAAAAAAATATTTAAAAAATTACCTACCATTAGTCTTGAAATATTTAAAGTTCCATAAGAATTTCTTGTCATTGTCAATAACGTCGTAAAAAGATAATCAGGTCCAATTTTGTCCGCTTCAATATAATCCATTATTGCTTCTATACCGTTATAAGAACCTGTTGCTGCTGCAGCGTTGATTACAAGCTGCCTGGAATTAATGTTCATGAATCCGTATTCAAAGTATAATATTGAAAGAGAAAGAGATTGGAGAGAATCAGTGAGAGCGGGAGAGTTGATAAGACGAAAAGTCATAGACTCCACATTCTCAAGGAGAGCACATTAAACTATGTAGAGTGGTCCAAGAAAATTCATGAACACAAAGATGTCATTCAATATTTTAGTGGATAAAAAAAAGTCAGCTAATTAGAATATTCTGCCCATGCACCTCTCTTTTTCTCATAATATATATATATATATATATATATATATATATATATATATATATATATATATATATATATATATATATATATATATATATATATATATATATATATATATATATATATATATATATATACATATATATAATGAGAAAGAAAAGAATTTCATTGGCAGAATGATCCTAATTGGCTGCATTTATTCTCTCTAATATGATGATTGGTAACTGCCGTGTGCAGCAATTTTCTTGGACGACTGCGCATGCGCATTATGATTGTCTCTTAAAAGATTGCTCTAACTTAGTTAAAAATTTAACCAAAAAGCTTAAACTATCTTAGGAACTATTGATATTCTTTGTTTGTATGTGCATCTTAATTTTTTTTTCTCATATGTATATTTATTTTGTTTATTTTTTATTTTTTAAATTTTACTTTTCTAATTAAAAAAGGAAGCTATAAATGCATTAAATATTTTAATTAAAACTGATAAATATTTTAAAATTCTTGCATATTTACTCTTCAATTTCAACGTTTCCCTCAAAAATATGATCAAATATCTTGAGATAATCTTTTTTCTTTAAAAATCTAAAAAAATAGCTTGCTATTTGAAGTGACTCTGAAATAGCTTCTGGAGGAAAGTTTTCTGCCTCTTGGTCGAGATCTGCTAACATCCGCGACGACTTTTTGATGATTTCAATAATTTTAGTCTGTTAAATATTCAAAAAAATTTTAATTAATATTTTATTATTTATCTATTTGTTTCTTAAATAATTTGATTTTCTTATTAAAATTTATTAAGAACATTTAATTGCTGTATTAGCAGTGAAATTTATACCCCATCTAGTGAAGTCAGTATATATATATATATATATATATATATATATATATATATATATATATATATATATATATATATATATATATATATATATATATATATATATATATATATATATATATATATATATATATATATATATATATATATATATATATATATATATATATATATATATATATATATATATATATATATATATATATATATATATATATATATATATATATATATATATATATATATATATATATATATATATATATATATATATATATATATATATATATATATATATATATATATATATATATATATATATATATATATATATATATATATATATATATATATATATATATATATATATATATATATATATATATATATATATATATATATATATATATATATATATATATTATATATATATATTATCTCCTCCAGTGGGCAAAGGCCGGAGGCCCACCTAATACCACCGGAGTTAGGAAAAATCCTATCACGGCCGAAGGAGGCCGACATGTCCGGATACACCGCTTTTTTTAAATGTCTATATATTAGTTATTTATTATTACTCTTTCTTCTGGTAATTTTTGAGAATGAATTATATTAAAAATCCGAAGCGTCAATATTTATATATACTCATGTAGTTTATTATTAAAGTTTCATTTTAATTAGTTACTTCCTACGCTGTTGGCGATGTGTTTAATTATTCGTATTATCTTCCCTAAGAACAAATCTTTAGTATATATATATATATATATATATATATATATATATATATATATATATATATATATATATATATATATATATATATATATATATATATATATATATATATATATATATATATATATATATATATATATATATATATATATATATATATATATATATATATATATATATATATATATATATATATATATATATATATATATATATATATATATATATATATATATATATATATATATATATATATATATATATATATATATATATATATATATATATATATATATATATATATATATATATATATATATATATATATATATATATATATATATATATATATATATATATATATATATATATATATATATATATATATATATATATATATATATATATATATATATATATATATATATATATATATATATATATATATGTTTATTGGTGGTGGTGAACATTGAAATCACCTAAAATGATGATTTCGGAGAAAGGAGAAGAAGAAAGAAGTGCTGTAGATAGTTGTAGAATATAGGGTAATGAGGAGAATTAGGAGATAAATAAACAGAACAAATGAATATAGTAGAAGAATGGCAAGAGAGCCTAAGCCACAAGTGGAAAATTCGGAAGACTCGAGATTAAAGACAATAGAACAAACAACATCGTTGTTCACTTATGCACTACAATCACCATTGGGTGAAAATTGAGGATATAGACAGTAGGAGGAAGCAGAATAGGGTTTGCTATCAGAGTTCTCAAATATCTGAGTTTCAGTCATTAACAAGAGGTGAAGCCTAGAAGAAGAGAGTTGATGTTCAACAAAGTGGAAATTGGATTGTAGACCGCGAATGTTGCAGAAATTAATGAAAAAATAGGCCGTGCATCAGGACAAGCAGGCTGCAGAGTCCTGGTGGTGCCAACCCCATCACGGCAGACCACCAACTCCCAAGTGATGATGGGGAAGGGTTGGATGAGGTGCTAATTTTGGAAGCAGCCCCTCGATGCTTCTCCGAGGCTACTGATGTTGAAGCCATTATTATTATTATTTTTCCACTTTAAAAGAATGTGTCTATAATAATGTTTTTTTTTTTTTTTTTTTGTGTGTGTGTGTGTGTGTGTGTGTATGTGTGGAAAAGGAGAGCCTACTCCTTGTAGAAGGAAATGGAGATAAGCACGAAAGGGAGCGAATCACTGGGCACCGGGATGAGATGGGAAAGTACCCTTAACATCCCATATAACCAATGAGTAATAAATAATCTCATCGCCTCTGGAACGCTACTTCCCTCCCTATATATATATATATATATATATATATATATATATATATATATATATATATATATATATATATATATATATATATATATATATATATATATATATATATATATATATATATATATATATATATATATATATATATATATATATATATATATATATATATATATATATATATATATATATATATATATATATATATATATATATATATATATATATATATATATATATATATATATATATATATATATATATATATATTATATATATATATATATATATATATATATATATATATATATATTATATATATATATATATATATATATATATATATATATATATATATATATTTATGTTACCTTGGCAAGAGCTATTTGATCATCATCGAGTTCCTTAGTTCCAAACATTTCAAAAGCAGCATGAGGTTTATTCTAAGTAGATTAATTATATTATTATTATTATTATTATTATTATTATTATTATTATTATTATTATTATTATTATTATTATTATTATTATTCAGTTAAAAAACTAATATTCTGTATTTTAAATTTCTAAATAATCTTTCTCACTTTTCTGAACCTTTATTTTTTCTTTTAAAATATCAAGAATTTTAAAAATATGAAGTGAAAAAAAAACAATGTTTAATTTTAGTTAATATAGTAGAAATATTTTTTACCTCATTGGGATAAACTATCCATGGATGAGGTTTGCCTTCTTTTGGTCTTTGAAATGGACTCCAGACTTCATGCATCCACGTTCTTGAGTGTGTAAGATTTGCTCCCAATTCTGGTAACACTTCAGAAGGGCCTTCATCAATCAGAACAAGTTTCTGGTTGAAATTTGTAAAAATTATTTAAATTGAAATGTAGAAAAGAAGGTGGAACATTCAAAGTCTAATAAAAAAAAAATGA
>SEYY01022269.1:17500-22500 GCA_009176605.1 Armadillidium nasatum | reverse complement strand
TATATATATATATATATATATATATATATATATATATATATATATATATATATATATATATATATATATATATATATATATATATATATATATATATATATATATATATATATATATATATATATATATATATATATATATATATATATATATATATATATATATATATATATATATATATATATTATATATATATATATATATATATATATATATATATATATATATATATATATATATATATATATATATATATATATATATATATATATATATATATATATATATATATATATATATATATATATATATATATATATATATATAATATATATATAATAGAAGTTCGCAGTTCACGGGCGTTGCCCAATTCCAGGAGACTAACTTCTCAAAGTTGATTATACGAAGAATTTGCAACTGGGATCGAAATGGCACCCTCACTCATGTTAGTTAATCACTCTACCTTTTATACCACTATGTACTGCTAGATAGATGGTTGCTTTCCTTTTAATTTTTTTCCGTATTAAACTACTCTTAAAGAGCAAATCTTGAGAAAGGGTATATATATATATATATATATATATATATATATATATATATATATATATATATATATATATATATATATATATATATATATATATATATATATATATATATATATATATATATATATATATATATATATATATATATATATATATATATATATATATATATATATATATATATATATATATATATATATATATATATATATATATATATATATATATATATATATATATATATATATATATATATATATATATATATATATATATATATTACATAAAGCAGTATTAGGCATGAAAAATGAAATAAGAGATTTTAATTTCATAAGCGAAATGATAAGAAGTCAAACTTTTACTTTTAATTAAACTTTTCTGTATGTTAGTCGTTAATTACAATATATTTAATTAAGTGTTAAGAAAAATTTCTCCTTTTTTGAGTTCTGTTTTTGTTGCTAAGCAATTATTTTGATGACATTAAATGAGAAGAAAAAAAGAAAGAAAAAGACACTTAGGGAAAGATTAAAAACTCATGAAAAATGATACTAATGTATAAATATGTTAGTATTAAAGTATATATATATATATATATATATATATATATATATATATATATATATATATATATATATATATATATATATATATATATATATATATATATATATATATATATATATATATATATATATATATATATATATATATATAAATATATATGTATATATATATATATATATATATATATATATATATATATATATATATATATATATATATATATATATATATATATATATATATATATATATATATAGCATTTTGATGTTATTCCTTCCACACCTTCTCCCTAAAAGTCTTTAATGCTTAACAGTCAAACTGATTCAGAAAGATTTTTCCAATAATTTTTTCTGTTAACCTGAAGTTTATTTTTAATTTTTAAAACAAATAACCTACTTTAGTTAATCCATTTCAATTACGGATGATCAAGGGAAATTTGATAGTCTCGTGCTCTTGAACTACGAAAGTGGCTACTGTGAAATGAACATTAGCTTTTAAAGCTTCGAATTTTATGTCCAAATTTAACTCTAATGAAAGAAACAGATAAAAGTTTTTCACAAACCTCTTCCGTTTCTTTATTGGGATAATATATCACCTTTATCACCTTGGGTATTTTCTCAAGTTAGTTAATAATAATAATATAATAATATAATCATTATCTTCTAACATGTTTTGATTAGTTTATTAGATACTTGTTAAATTTATATTATCAGACTGAATTGCTTAATTTAAATGACTGATTTTAAAATAAAATATCAAAATATTAATTTTCAAATCTAATTTGTCTTTTATCCTTTTCAGTAAACTGAAAACATATATATATATATATATATATATATATATATATATATATATATATATATATATATATATATATATATATATATATATATATATATATATATATATATATATATATATATATATATATATTATATATATATATATATATATATATATATATATATATATATATATATATATATATATATATATATATATATATATATATATATATATATATATATATATATATATATATATATATATATATATTTGACTTTGATTACTAAAGAGTTAATATTAAGACACGAAGAGAAATTAAAGAGTTATTATTTTAGGTAACAATAGTTTTATACTTAAAAACTATTTCTTGAAGACTTTCTGAAATAATAAATTTTCTTGGAAATTTTTTATCATAAATTGTATTATCAAATATTTTAAAATTAGAATTAGATTCCAGATTAGAACGAAAGTTTTAGCTTTATATATATATATATATATATATATATATATATATATATATATATATATATATATATATATATATATATATATATATATATATATATATATATATATATATATATATATATATATATATATATATATATATATATATATATATATATATATATATATATATATATATATATATATATATATATATATATATATATATATATATATATATATATATATATATATATATATATATATATATATATATATATATATATATATATATATATATATATATATATATATATATATATATATATATATATATATATATATATATATATATATATATATTTTTTTTTTTTTTTTTTTTTTTTGTCTCCTCTGGTGGGCAAAGGCCAGAGGCCTACCAAATTCCACCAGAGTTGGGGAAATTCGAAATCATGGTCGCTAATGGGCCGACGTGACACGATACACGGCGTTTAAAAGTGTGCAAGTCAAAGGAAGTTGGGAAAACAGATAAAGGGAGTGTGTTCCAGACTTTACCAGTAGAGTACATGTAAGATTGAGCATAGCGGTTAAGTCTGGGGTCGGAGAGTTGGACAGAGAAAGGATGAGACTGTGTAGAAAGTCGAGTCGCACGAGCCCTTCTCAATGGAGGAGGTATGCGACGAGAGAGTTCAGAAGAGCAAGTGTCCGTTGTAATAGCGATAGTAAAGAGAGAGTGACGCAACAATTCGACGGGCAGAAAGAGATTGGAGAGAGTTAGTAAGAGCAGGAGAGTTGATAAGACGAAAAGCCCTAGACTCCACCTTTTCTAAGAGAGCTGTATGTGTGGAACCACCCAGATGTGTGAGGCGTACTCCATACAGGGGCGAACAACACCCCTATACAGAGCAAGCAACTGGGGTGGCGTAAAAGAAATACTGAAGGCGCCTCAGAACACCCAACCTCTTAGAAGCTTGTTTAGAAAGAGAAGTAATGTGATCTTTCCAAGAAAGATCACGAGAAAAAGAAACACCGAGAATATTAAGAACAGATGAAGGTTTGAGTTGAGTGTTTTCGAAGAAGATATCATAGTTGTGTGGAAGATTGTGTCGAGTAGAGAGATGGAGGAATTGAGTTTTTGAGGCATTGAAAACGACCATGTTTTCTCTGCCCCAATTTGAAATACGAGAAAGATCAGAGGTTAGTTGCTCCAAGGCTACCCTTCTTGAGCTCTATCAACTGCTGTTGGGAGGGACGTCTTTCAAACTTGAAAGGAATAATGAAGGGTGGAGTCATCAGCATAGGAGTGGATAGGAGATGAAGTAATAGAGAGAAGGTCATTAATGAAAATTAGAAAAAGTGTTGGGGATAGGACAGATCCTTGAGGAACACCACTATTAATAGATTTAAAGGATGAACGGTGGCCGTCTACAACTGCTATAGAACGACCGGAAAGGAAATTAGAGAGAAGATCACAGAGAGAAGGATAGATTCCGAAAGAGGGAAGTTTGGAAATCAAAGCTTTGTGCCAGACTCTATCGAAAGCTTTCGATATGTCTAGCGCAACAGCAAAAGATTCACCGAAATGCCGAAGAGCGGAGGACCAAGAGTCAGAGAGTAGGGAAAGAAGATCACCAGTAGAACGTTTCTTTACGAAAAGCCATACTGGCGATCTGAGATAAGATTAGAAGAATTGAGATGTTTCCAAATCTTCCTGTTAAGGATAGATTCGAAAACTTTAGAAAGAACGGAGGTTAAAGAAATTAGGACGATAGTTAGAGGGTTGAGAGGGGTCCCCCTTCTTCGGCACAGGCTGAATGAGCGCACGTTTCCAGCAAGAAGGGAAGGTCGAAGTAGAAAGACAAAGACGAAATAGTTTACCAAGGCAGGGTGCAAGCTCGGAAGCACAAGTTTTGAGAACCACAGGAGGAATACCATCAGGACCGTACGCCTTCTTAGTATTAAGCTCAGAGAGAGCAGAAATGACATCTTTAGAAGAAATTAATTTTAGGCATAAATGAGTTGGAGGGGGTTGAAGGAGGAGGAATAGCTCCGGAATCGTCTAAGGTTGAATTAGAAGGCAAAAGTTTGAGCGAAGAGTTCAGCTTTAGTAGAAGGTAAAACAGCAGTTGTACCGTCAGAAGATATTAGAGGAGAGGAAAGAGGAAGAAGCAAAGTTAGAGTTGACATTTTTTGCAAAATGCCAGAAGGGCGAGACGAAGAGGAACCAGAAAGATTATTGCATTTGCGGAGAAAAGAGTTTTTAGTATTACGAAGGATAGATTTTGCACGATTCCGGGATGAAATATAAGTTGCATGAGTTTCTGGAGTTTGAAGACGACGGTAATTCTCTGAAGGCAGCATCCCTGCGGCGGATAGCACGAGAACAAGCAGAGTTAAACCAAGGTTTGTTAGGTTTAGTAGAAGGGAAAGAATATGGAATGTACGCCTCCATGCCAGAGAGAATCACCTCAGTTATGCGCTCTGCACACTCCGAGGGACCCCTCCCACGGAAAGCAATAATCATTCCATGGGAAATCAAAGAAGTACGACCGCAAGTCAGACCAGCTTAGCAGCACCGAAATGCCAAACGTCTCCTTTGCCGAGGAAGGGGGTCGTTCTTGCGGAAGACTTGAAGAGACAGGACAAGATACAGAG
>SEYY01022269.1:7500-12500 GCA_009176605.1 Armadillidium nasatum | reverse complement strand
AGGACATGGTATACTTTATCAAAGTGTCAACTCTGGAACAGCTTCGTGAGAGGGTTACGCCACAGATGTTACAGGCTACCTGGAGAGAAATCGAGTATCGATTAGACATCATCCGCGCCACTCGTGGGGCACATGTAGAAAAGGTGTGATTGCACAAATCAAACTTCAAAACTATGTGTATCAATCTTCCAAATATATCGAATACATGTAGTATTACAGGGCGTTTCGTCTAGGGCACCCATATATATATATTATTATATATATATAATATATATATATATATTATATATATATATATATATATATATATATAATATATATATATATATATATATATATATATATATATATATATATATATATATATATATATAATATATATATATATATATATATATATATATATATATATATATATATATATATATATATATATATATATATATATATATATATATATATATATATATATATATATATATATATATATATATATATATATATATATATATATATATATATATATATATATATATATATATATATATATATATATATATATATATATATATATATATATATATATATATATATATATATATATATATATATATATATATATATATATATATATATATATATATATATATATATATATATATATATATATATATATATATATATATATCTTCAGCCATTCTCTATTGAATATGAAGAAACAGAAGAGCGTTGGCTTTCCAACGTCCGCAAAGGCATTGCATCTGTTTTCAAAAACGAAATTTTAAAAGGAAATTTTGAAACTCAAGATGAAAAAGATTCGATTTCTTCCTTGTTCCACGAAGGACATTTGGTGAACATTTTCAGTGTTGAGGAAGAAACGATATTTGGGATTTGCAAAGTCACGTAAGATAATTTTCAATGTTTTAGCATTTTGGGAGTCTTAGATTTCCACGAGAATGCAGATGTTCAAGAGCATGTCATATATATTATAATATAAAGGAAATTATTTATATCAAATACTGCTACAAATAAATTATTAACTTGTGTAGAAATGAATAAATTACATTGCTCAACAAACAATTGCTACTTGTTCTTAAAACATATGAATTAAATTAAATGAACCATGTTGATTTACAAATGTAAAGTCAGAATTGTTTTCTGACTTTAGGATTTCGAGTTATGAACTTAAACATGAATTGGAAACTTAAAATACTTTTGTCTTGCTATAATACAATCTAGTTCTTATATTAATAATTACATAAGCATTTGCTTTTATTTATTATACCACAATTAGCTTCTTCTATATTTTGATATTATGCCTTATATTTATTAAAACATGAACACATAAAGACGGAGAAATAAGTTGGAGAAAACTCATATTTTTAGATATAACTTTCATGCTGGTATTTCGCACTGTTAATTTATTATCTCATCGAGGAAGTTCAGTGCAGAGGTTTTTCTATCCGATTAATGTTAGTTATTTTTCATTAACTATTTCTTACGTTAGATCATGAGTACAGATAATGCATAAATTACCATGAAAACTTTTGCTATTTATGTTGTGAGAAATTTATTTCACATGATCATTCGAGTGAACATTTCCAAGAAGTTAATCTGGGAGACAAAGAGAGAGGTTGGGAAACTCATATATGCTATTCTGTGTGCTATTTATGAAGTAAATATTAGAAGAATGGAAATAAGGAAGCAAATGGCTTTTGCTGTTCCATTTGTGAGACAAGAACTAGACAATCATGTTTTCACTTTCTTATTTGTGTATGATCAATATTTGTGGTTTCTCGAAGGAAAACATAAATAATTCGTTATGCAAATTCAACAAATTCAACGGGGTATAAGGAATTCTGACCAAATTCCACCAGCACTTTATTTACTTGAAAATCATGACAAGTCTGACATGAATCCCCAAATTACTCAATGAATAATGATTATGTTGCATTTATAAATGGATTTAAAAGTCTTTTTTTCCTAAATCAACAAGAATCGAACGACACCTGACGAAAAGAGACCTGACACTGTACAAAGAAATGACCTGAAATTCTGTGGTTCCAACTAAAGTAATGAAACCTTTTACAGGAAAGTAAAGAAATATATGTTTTCCATTCTCAAACGATTGGTTTAGCTGCATTTTTCAAACAAAAATCAATATTTTCTTTGTACTGACGTAACTTGGTTGAGGCATGAACTTGGACACGGTCATGTGATTCACTATTGAATAATAATAATAATAATAATAATAATAATAATAATAATAATAATAATAATAATAATAATAATAATAATAATAATAATAATAATAATAATAATAATATTTCCAAACAAATATAATAATTTTGTTCAAATTATTCCAGATATGAAATTCACGAAATAAATAAAGGTTTAATCACTCCTGAAAACGAATTCTTTTCATCTTTGAAGATTGATTCTAATGAAGATCTTTGGCGCGTTGTTCGTTCAGTTGATTTTGACAAATGCAACGAAAAAGTTATTCTTAATGTGAGATATAACACAATTATTCTTCTTGTCTTTATTTTGTTTTCTGGTTCTGGTTAAGGAATTTTTTTTACTCTTATTGTCATTAACACTTTTATTTTACTCATGTATTAACAATTACATTATTATCATTATCATTACATTACTTTTTTATTATTATGATTATTATTATTATTTTGATTCTTGTTCAAATATTTATTATTACTATTGTCGGTAAGATATTACTAATATTATTTCTCTTATAGTAAATGCATTCTCACAACTTTAATAAGACTAGATAACTTTTTAATTTTAGATTAATAGTTTAAATGAAAAGAGAAACAAAGGTCAAAAGCCGAAGTACACTCGATCATCAGTCTCTACGTATTTATTAAGTGGGTCACCAGGTCACTTTGATCTTTATGGAGTTGTTGTAGAAGGAGTGATGACCTATCCTCTCTCTTTCTTTGACGAACATGAGGCACATTCTTCAACAAAACAAGTATTTTGGTATTTCTTAAAAATGTTATTGAAGAGTTTAATAATTCATTTTAAAAGAGAACTTAGTTAAAATGTATCTATAATTGAGCTGAATTATTATTAATTCTAAATTGATTCATTTAATTATTTAATAAACAATGAATTTTTAACTTTGTAACTTGGCTTAGTATTATTTCAAGCTATACTGTGTTATTTTGTATCAAAATTTGAATATATGTATTTTAAAACATTTGTTTAGACCATTTGAATAATAATTAAATGTAATAAGGAAAATGGTTAAGTAAAATAACATCTTTCCACAGAAACTCATACTTATTGACCAAGGACCAAATGAGGAATTACCAACATTAGGACCAAATCTAAAACAATCAACAACATGGATGTATGTAGTATGGAGTCCTTTTACACAACCAAAGGATAGCAAACCTCTTCCATGGATTGTCTATTCAGACGAGGTATATTCATTAATTTTCTTAATTTAAATATTAACTTCAAATATATAATAATAATAATAATAATAATAATAATAATAATAATAATAATAATAATAATAATAATAATAATAATAATAATAATAATAATAATAATAATAATAATAATAATAATAATAATAATAATAATAATAATAATAATAATAATAATAATAATAATAATAATAATAAAATAATAATAATAATAATAATAATAATAATAATAATAATAATAATAATAATAATAATAATAATAATAATAATAATAATATAATAATATATAATAATAATAATAATAATAATAATAATAATAATAATAATAATAATAATAATAATAATAATAGTAAAATATTCGTTACTATTTGAGTGCAGAAATAAATATAAATATTTATTAGATAAAATAAAAAAAAAACAGTAAAACACTTACCTTTTCCGTAAGAATTTTAAACAGTTCTGAAAGCAAAAAACTCTTTAAAAAAATTTCTCCATCAGAATGTCTACAACCAACCAAACGAAATGTATGGATCTCGGCCATTTACTTCAGATCATATTTCACAACTAAAGGTATTTTATAATCAAAATTTAAACAAATTCACAATTTTTTATGTATCTTTTTTTTTCAATATTAATTTTCATTACTTCAATATATATTATTAAGGATTATATTTTTCCAGTTTTTTTCAACATTATTCTCAATATTTTTTCAATATATATATTTTCAATTTCATTATTATTTCAAATTCTTTCAATACTATTCGCAACAACTTTTAATACTATATTTATTCAATATTAATACATTTAAAGTATCTTTTATATTTCTCAATATTATTTCAATAAATATTAATATTCCTTCAAATAATTTTAAGAATGTTAATCAATTCTCCTCTAATATCTTTTCCACTATTTATATTCTTTTATTTTTTTGCCCCCCAAATTTTTAAATCTGAGACTTTTACCTGTAATTGGTTTCAAAATTTGAACATGATAAAAATATTCTAAAACATTTTATTAATAACAAATAGGTTCAAATTTTGGAGGTTATTGAAATAGCATCGAAAGTCCTAACTGACATTAATTATGAAACGAAAGTCTCTCTATTGGGAACTATTCCTGAAACTTTAAATATGGTTACTTATTATTTCAAAATGTTGAGCAAAGAAGACATCATAAAGATATTCGATCACATATATGAAAAAAAAAAAAAAAAAAAAAAATTAAAAAATAATATATATATATATATATATATATATATATATATATATATATATATATATATATATATATATATATATATATATATATATATATATATATATATATATATATATATATATATATATATATATATATATATATATATATATATATATATATATATATATATATATATATATATATATATATATATATATATATATATATATATATATATATATATATATATATATATATATTATATATATATATATATAATATATAATATATATATATATATATATATATATATATATATATATATATATATATATATATATATATATA
>SEYY01022268.1:10000-11225 GCA_009176605.1 Armadillidium nasatum | reverse complement strand
TACACTAATGTTACAAACTGGTAGTTCCAGTTGAACTCACAATGCATAGACATGTTGTTTGAGTCAGTAACTTGGTCTTAATACGAAAAAATCTACTTTGTGAATGCTACATTATACCAAATATATAAATTTTAAAAAACATTTGATAAACAAAGGCATAACTAAATTAAATAGTAAATAAAAAATACTTAATATTTTACATATTTCTCGTTTATCAAACTTACTATTTATTAAAAAAGTACTTAAAATAGTCTAGATAAAACAGTCTGTGCTGTTTTTCCCCCCCTCTAAATTAATCTTAACCGCTGAAGATACTTCATTACTAGACAAATACTGTGGATTCCTTAATTGTTTATACCAAATAAACTTATTACCCTCAAACATTAAGTTGCTTCAAATGATCAATATTTTGACAATATTTTGACAACAGAAATAAAAATTGCACAAATGATAGGCTATTAAATGTCGTTATTGTGCAGAATCTCTTTCAACTAATAATTGCTTTTCTGTCCTCCTAAATATTGTAACAAAATTACCTAAAGTATAGTTCATGTCTTAGCTTAATTGTAGTAGAATGACATGCGCGTGAAGTTAGCACACGGATTTTAGCACACGGATTTTAGCACATGGATTTTTGCGATATTTTTATCGCATACTTTTTCGTAAAAAAGGACAAACTAAAATTTGGGTGGAAAATATTAATATTAATACAATAAATGTTATTAATATAAATAAGTAAATAATTAATATATAAAAAATAAATGAAAATAAATAATAATAAATAAATAAATAAAAATAATGTAAATAAGTAAATAATGTAAATAATGTAAATAAAAAATGTAAATAAGTAAAGAAATAATAATAAATAAATAAATAAAAATAATATAAATAATAAAAAAATATTAATATTAATAAAACAAAAATTATTAATTTAAATAAAATGTAAATATGTAAATAATTAATATATAAAAAATAAATAAATAAACAAAAATAATATATATAATAAATAACATGAATAAATAACTCAATAATAAAATAATATACATCATAAATAATATATGAAAAAATAAAAAATAACAATAATAATAATAATAATAATAATAATAATAATAATAATAATAATAATAATATAATAATAATAATAAATAAATAAATACAAATAATATAAATAATAAAAAAAATTAATATTAATAAAACAAAAATTATTAATTTAAATAAAATGTAA
>SEYY01022268.1:0-5000 GCA_009176605.1 Armadillidium nasatum | reverse complement strand
TATATATATATATATATATATATATATATATATATATATATATATATATATATATATATATATATATATATATATATATATATATATATATATATATATATATATATATATATATATATATATATATATATATATATATATATATATATATATATATATATATATATATATATATATATATATATATATATATATATATATATATATATATATATATATATATATATATATATTAGGAGAATATTATAGTCTATTTTTTATTTTCTTACATTTTGTACACACAAAAGGTTTTCCTTTTTGATCTTCAATGATTATCCCTATACATTTATCATGATACCACACTCTACAGTATGCACACTGTATCATGTTAAATTCTTTTGATTTAATTTTAAAGCTAGAATTATACAAGCAATTTTGAGCTCCACATAAGTTCCAAATACTATTGTTAAAATTTGTTCGAATTTCCGAAGAATTTTTAGTTTCTTGAGTTGAAAATTTAAACTTTTGATATGTACGTTTTAAAGAGTCACATTTTATAATCATTTCTCTTATAATATTTTCATCTGGTCGAACGTAATTGCTTTCAGGAAATTTAAATTTTTCCAACTCTTTTTTTAAATTCAAACGATGTTCATGACTATCTATATTATTATATAATTTTTTTTCTTTCATAATACTTATTGCGTTATTTATAACGCATAATCCGCAATCATAAGTATTGTTTTGTTGTGGAGTTTCAACATTGCTAAATTTGTATTTGTTAATTTCTATTGGTGATTCATTAGCAACATGAATTGCGTAAATTAAATTCTTTATAGTTTCAATCACATTTTTTGGTAGTTTTATTTTTGAAAGAGAATTGAAACATCGGATCTCTTTTTCATTAAAATTTATATCTAGGAGCATCCAATGATTCCCAAGTTTTGCATTCCCTATGGTTTTGCTGCCATAGACGTTATTTATAACCAGTGGCGGCTCGTCATTATGGGCTCCGGGGCTGCAGCCCCTCCAAATTAAAAATACCAGGCGTAGGATGTTGATATAAATATGAAATTTTTGTCAGAGAAAAGTGATTTAAATTCATTTTTTAACAACTTAATACATAAAAAGTATAAATCATTAAAGAAAATAAGAAGTAAATGCATTTGGCAACTTCAAATTTTTGGGTACGATATTATTTTTCAAGCATTGCCATTATTTAAAAAATGGGCTGTAAAATTTCAAGCCCTAATAAGACAGATATAGCAACCACGGTAATATGTAGCAACTTACGACAGTTGTTAAAAGTCTCATCTCGAGGGAGGTTGTTTTTTTAATTGTGGAAGAAAAATTACAAGTTTTATGTTTTTTTTTTTTTTTTTCTTGTTCGATATATATATATATATATATATATATATATATATATATATATATATATATATATATATATATATATATATATATATATATATATATATATATATATATATATATATATATATATATATATATATATATATATATATATATAACATTATGCCAGATGCACTTCTACATACTTAAATATTACAAAAACTATTAAAAGTACATTAAAAAGGCTAACATTTTTGTAATCCTTGCAGAATTTTAAGTAAGAATAATTGGGAATAGAAAAAAATCTTATAATAATTTTAATACGTACGTAATAATTGTTTTTTTTATGTTGAAAGACGTACGTTTGGCAAGTCTGTTTTTGTGAGATAAATTTTTCCAATTTTGAAGGAAGATAAATTTAGCGATTGAGTAAGAATAGTGTAAAAAAATGTGAAATTTATATAATTTGGTGTAATATGACAGTATGCTTTTAAAACATTATTTATATGAAAGCAATTACAACTCCGATGACAACGTCTGAAGCAGAGAGATGTTTCTCGACTTTGAATAGAATAAAAACTATTAAATGTAGTACCATGTATTAGCGATGTTTTCAATAGAGAGCGAAATGGTGTAAAATACCAGATTTCAATGAAAAAATAATTGAAAACTTTTCGACATCTAAAATTCAAAGAACTAATCTTATTTTTAAACAATAATATCAGCAAAAAAAAAAAAAAAAATAATCTAAATAATAATAATAATAATAATAATAATAATAATAATAATAATAATAATAATAATAATAATAATAATAATAATAGGCCTAAATGAAATGAAAGCTAAATAATAATAATACGAATGTCAAAACATTTGCATTGATATATAGATGCTTCCAGTATATCGATATTTCCAGAATAAGTAAGGTACGTTTGTATATATATATATATATATATATATATATATATATATATATATATATATATATATATATATATATATATATATATATATATATATATATATATATATATATATATATATATATATATATATATATATATATATATATATATATATATATATATATATATATATATATATATATATATATATATATATATATATATATATATATATATATATATATATATATATATATATATATATATATATATATATATATATATATATATATATATATATATATATATATATATATATATATATATATATATAAAATTGTTTAAAATTTTACACACACACACACACACACACACATATATATATATATATATATATATATATATATATATATATATATATATATATATATATATATATATATATATATATATATATATATATATATATATATATATATAAACTTGCAGCCCCTCCTTGCCAAGTTTACACGAGCCGCCACTGTTTATAACGACTAATACGTTGTCCTTTTCCATGATATTTTTTTTATATAAATGTCTTAAAGTTAGGTCGAATTTTGAGTGGAAAAGTGACTGCATGAGGTAGGTTGGAATGTATCCTGTTATGTCTTTATTTTTACCCTTTCGAATTTTCAATTTTTCCAAGGCCATTTCAATTGCGCTGTCAATGACTTCGTCGTCTAACCATTCTTCATCGTCAAGTGATTTTAAATTTATTTCATTTTGTTGGAAATTTTTTTCATTATCGATTTTATTTAATTTTGCTGCTTTTGTTTCTTTTTCCTGATCTATATTGTTTCCCTTGTTTTCAGCTTTTTCATGTAAAACATTAATTGTTTCAACGTTTTTTCAAGTATATCGTTACTTTTCAATATGTTGTGAGCTGCTGTTGCTAGTTCCTTTTGTATGTTTTCCAATTCGCTTTTCTAATTTTCTTTCTCCAATTTTCTTCTGCTGTTTCATAGGAGATATTCAAGTTTTCTAATGATTCCATTTGTAAAAGATTATTCTTTTGTTCATCATCATTAACATTTATTTGTACAGTTTCGTTGTCTATGTTACATTTATGTTGCATATTGTTATTGAAAGTTTACTCATAGATTCACATGTTTTCTTTTGTTTTTTTCTACTAGTTCCTTTGAAATGTTTACAGTCAAAGTCAAATTGTATTAACTTTGCTGTCAAGTAGTCAGCGTACGTTTTAACAAATTCACCTATTTTAACTCGTGTATTTTTTTTAAACACATTGTTTTTCATATGAAAACGTTGATTCCACTGTCGCGTTAGTCAAACTTATCTTTTCTTCTGGTTTTAAAGTTACCGTTGTTTGCCTAACTAATGTATTTGACCATAAAGGCCAAATAGGAACGCAGTAATTCATAAAATATGTTACGAAATCTGCATTAAAATAGTTATTTTTTACCTGTGTTTTCATTTCAGAAGCATTCTTTGTTATTTTTGTTTGAATTTCACAAAATTTAGTGAAATACAGAGACTCTTCTTTATTATCTTTCATGTCTTCACGCAATTGTTCCAAACTTTCAGGAAAGTTATTTTCAACGAGTTTTGCTTCTTCTGGTTCTAATTTAATGAATAAAAAGAATAATCTTTTACAAATGGAATCATTAGAAAACTTGAATATCTCCTATGAAACAGCAGAAGAAAATTGGAGAAAGAAAATTAGAAAAGCGAATTGGAAAACATACATAAGGAACTAGCAACAGCAGCTCACAACATATTGAAAAGTAACGATATACTTGAAAAAACGTTGAAACAATTAATGTTTTACATGAAAAAGCTGAAAACAAGGGAAACAATATAGATCAGGAAAAAGAAACAAAAGCAGCAAAATTAAATAAAATCGATAATGAAAAAAATTTCCAACAAAATGAAATAAATTTAAAATCACTTGACGATGAAGAATGGTTAGACGACGAAGTCATTGACAGCGCAATTGAAATGGCCTTGGAAAAATTGAAAATTCGAAAGGGTAAAAATAAAGACATAACAGGATACATTCCAACCTACCTCATGCAGTCACTTTTCCACTCAAAATTCGACCTAACTTTAAAACATTTATATAAAAAAAATATCATGGAAAAGGACAACGTATTAGTCGTTATAAACAGTGGCGGCTCGTGTAAACTTGGCAAGGAGGGGCTGCAAGTTATATATATATATATATATATATATATATATATATATATATATATATATATATATATATATATATATATATATATATATATATATATATATATATATATATATATATATATATATATATATATATATATATATATATATATATATATATATTTTTTATTTTATTTTATATATATATATATATATATATATATATATATATATATATATATATATATATATATATATATATATATATATATATATATATATATATATATATATATATATATATATATATATATATATATATATATATATATATATATATATATATATATATATATATATATAATTTCAAACGTACCTTACCTTATTCTGGAAATATCGATATACTGGAAGCATCTATATATCAATGCAAATGTTTTGACATTCGTATTATTATTATTTAGCTTTCATTTCATTTAGGCCTATTATTATTATTATTATTATTATTATTATTATTATTATTATTATTATTATTATTATTATTATTATTTAGAAATAAGATTAGTTCTTGGAAAGCTTGCTGATATTATT
>SEYY01022267.1:47500-50098 GCA_009176605.1 Armadillidium nasatum | reverse complement strand
TTCCATTATTTTGGTACGGAAAAAATGGATTGACCCATATATATATATATATATATATATATATATATATATATATATATATATATATATATATATATATATATAATATATATATATAATACTAATACTAGTAATAAATTTGAGCCTGAAAGAGGAAGGACGGTTGCTCCTTCGAAAGTCTCGCTCTGTTTTTAATATTTGCGTTTTAATTTCCTGTGGGATTTTAATTGTATAAAACAATACACGGTTACACTGTTCTTATATATATATATATATATATATATATATATATATATATATATATATATATATATATATATATATATATATATATATATATATATATATATATATATATATATATATATATATATATATAATATATATATATATATATATATATATATATATATATATATATATATATATATATATATATATATATATATATATATATATATATATATATATATATACCATTCACTCATAGGCAAATTCCGAATGAAGAAGTGAGGGATAAAAAAAAAAAAAAAAAAATAGTGAACTCGAACAATTTCGTACGTAAAGTAAATTTTTTCTGGAGAGCGTCGGTGGAAGCTTTAAACTGGAAGAGATTAAATTCAGCAATCTAGAAGTTGAAAGAGAACTCCACCAAGAAGAGGTGTCTAGACATGAGGTATTATTTCGAACAATCCTTTTATTGTTCTACTCCACACTCAATTTGTGTGTAGACACTACGCCATTTTGCTGCGAGGGTGCCAATACCTAAAGCGCATGACAAAGGGAACAGGTCAAATGAGTTCGAGAATAACATTGTAAGTCCTTTTTAATTCGACCTATTTAAGAGAAAGGCTTAACTGGAGCCTCCATTCAGTTTCTCCAAACAAGGGTGGATGAGACGCTCGTATTCTTGGAGTAATTGTGAATAAAAACATCTCAACCTAAACAGAGCCACCCTTGTAACAAATTATAATACGTTTTTCAAATGTTATGGCCAGGATAATGTTTTTATGTAGACATCAAAGAGGATTATATTGCCCACATAAAAAGCAAAATCGTTGGAATAGATAGAATATTCTATAATTTTTTTGTAAGGTATATTTGTAATAGATAAAATTTTAAAAGAGTTGAAGTTTCATAAGTATGCTAAGGCGTCCTAACTGTGAATCGTACCCAGATTAACAATATTAAAATCGGAAAACTGTAAGCTAGTGGCAACTCTGGAGATAAAAGGAGCACATCTAAAATAAGAAGAATGGGAAGCAGTTATAGGCATAGGAATGAGTAGGATTAGGAAAAAAGCTGAGGATCATAACTCTTGAATGGGAAGAAAACTATTTTTTCGATCGACAACTTTACGGAACCATGTGACAAAATGCTAAACAAACATGAATGAGTAAATGTTAATTATTTTCTTTTCCGAACAACTTGACTGTTTTACTCTATTACATTAACCTCTTTTAGTCTTAGGTTTGTTGCCTTCTAAATAGATCTTCCGCGTAATAAACAGTTAATCAATTTTATCATAATGGGCACACAAACATACACACACGCACATGGAGAAATTTAGTAACCTTTTTAGCCTACTGCTATGACAAATACACTTAAAATTTTCTTTCAAATAATAATATTAATTTGTAAAATTTATTTAGGAATTAAGGATAATTACACTATTACTTCAATCTATTAGAATCTTAAATAATAATATGGCTATTTTCTCTGCTATCAGAAAAAGGTCTACGAATTGCTAAATTCTTTTGTCTTTTTGGGCTTCAAACATAATATCAGTATTGATTAAATTTCGCAATCGATAATGACAATACGTTCCTAAATTGATAATGATAATTCTAACAATACTAAAAATAAGAATAACAGCAATAATACTAAAAATAATAATACAAATTTTGATAATATAATAATATTGATGATGATAATAATACTAATAATTAATAATAATAATAATAATAATAATAATAATAATAATAATAATAATAATAATAAAAATAAAATAATAATAATAATAATAACAATAACAATAATAGGAATAATCATAAAGATGTTTATAATAATATAAATAATAATAATAATCATAATCGCAATGACAGTAAAAGCAATAAAATACAATTACAAAATATAGTACAGTAAATAATAATAATAATAATAATAATAATAATAATAATAATAATAATAATAATAATAATAATAATAATAATAATAATAATAATAATAATATAATAATAATAATAATAATAATAATAATAATAATAATAATAATAATAATAATAATAATAATAATAATAATAATAATAATAATAATAATAATGAAATTTGATATTTAATATCACATAATTAGCACGAAAAATAGATGTATTATTGTTCTAAATTCAAACGCACGAGATCAAGATAAGGTTTTATAGTTGCTTGGATATTGCTGTCAACGACCGATGTTGTCTGGCACGGCTACAATACACCAAGCTATATAATAATAATAATAATAATAATAATAATAATAATAATAATAATAATAATAATAATAATAATAATAATAATAATAATAAAAAAAAAAAAAAATTTTTAGGAAACCAAATGAAAATAAAA
>SEYY01022267.1:0-42500 GCA_009176605.1 Armadillidium nasatum | reverse complement strand
CCGTAGTTTCTACATTTTCAAATAGAGCTGAATATGTGGAACTACTCCAAATTCCATATTCCATAATTCTAGTATCATGAATTTCTGGAGTTTGAAGAAGAGGTTATGAATACATGAGTAGAGTTAAAATGTAATTTATGAATTTTAGTTGGGAGGAAAGTAAAACGAATGCATGAAATAAAGAATCCACCTCGATTTTCCATTCTGTGCTCTCCAAACGAGACCTCCCGCTAAAGGAAGATCATTCCAAGTATAATCACAGAAGTACGATCGAAGGTCAGCCCGATTTACAGCACGGGTGTCAAAATCATTTTCACACCAAAGGTTAGGGCCTTTTCTACATAACACTTGAAGAGATAGGAGATAATATGAGATAAAATGGTGATCAGACGAATCCAGGGGTGGAAAGTGTTTAATAATATAAGGAGAAGAATTTGAAATTAAAATTCTAGAATGATGGACCCATCTACAAGAGGATCAGACTTGCACGATCTGATCACGGTTGCTGTAGAATAGAGAAATAGAAGTCGAGTTCACCAGTTGGGTCTTGAGAATTGGAGGAAAGTCATTGAAGTGATGAATATTGAAATTACAAAAAAATAATTTCAGAGAAAGGAAAAGACAAAAGAATTATATTTAGTTTGACAGTTCTAGATAGTATAAGATTTTTTAATAGCCGATAGAGACAGGACACAAGAATCATGAGTTAAAAAAAAAAAAAAAAAAACATGGATTTTTGGTAGTCAGTATAGTTAGTGGATAAATAAAAAATAAACAAAACCTAATAGATTTACGAAAACACCCGAAGACAAGTAAACTGCAAATTAGTGATCAGAACTCATATCATCTTTGCGCACTTATACGCAACTACCATCTTTGTATGAAAATTGAGGATAGGTTGGTAAGATGGAACAGTAAAAGTGTTGCTTTCGCAGCACCAAGACACATGAGTTTTGCTTAAGAATAAGAGGTGAAATCAAGAAGAAAGATGGTGTTAAACAAAGTGCAAATTAAGATAAAAACCTCGAATTTCACAGAAATTATGATGAACGAAGACAAAGTACCAGAGCAAGACGAGGCGAAGTCTTATGTCAACAACCCAATCAATTACCAGGGGCCATGAATCTTTCAACGATGATGAAATAGGGGTGGACGAGGGTCACAAATTTTTCTGCTGCCTTTCCAAGCTTCTACGAAGCAGTGTTAAACTATTAAAATAATGCATCCGAGTGTTTGTGTATAGTATTATGGGGTAAGTATGAAGGTGGAGAGGTGGTTGTGTCAAACGAACAAGTTCAGAAAGTATTCAGTAAATAATTGTGAGTACGCTGGAGATAAACTCTAAACTATAGAGTTTATCTCCAGCGTACTTTAGAGTCTAAAGCGAGGTTCGAAAGTATATAAGCATTGAACATAAGAGTGTAGGGGAATGTTCCTGCTAAACCTAACACTATATAAATCTTTTATACAGATTCATGGCCATCAAGGTTCTTTAAATCAACTTCAACTTTCAAATGGAAATCATTCTTTACTAAACAGAGACCAAATAGTTCACGATATTCGTAATGCAGAGAAGAGTGACGAAAAGCATCCAATAAGTAGGGGACATTCTGATGCACAAGGTAATACCTTAATAAAACTCCTCTCTCTCTCTCTTTTTATTTTTTTTTTTTGAACTTGAAAATTTAAATAATTAAGAAACTAAATTTTTTTTTTCAATTTAAATCACTATTTCTTTGTTTAAATTTAAATTTAATAAATTTTTAAATTAAGGAAGCAAAGTAATTTTTTTATATTTTTTTTTTATATATATATATATATATATATATATATATATATATATATATATATATATATATATATATATATATATATATATATATATATATATATATATATATATATATATATATATATATATATATATATATATATATATATATATATATATATATATATATATATATATATATATATATATATATAATATATATATATATATATATATATATATATATATATATATATATTTTTTTATATTTTTTTTTTTACAGATTACCACCCATCACGGGCAGAACCTTTTTCAAGGAGGGGGCACACACAAAATGAGAAAACTCGCTTAAACAAACACCTACTGAACAACCTTTAGTTGGGCGCAGACGGAAGCCTTGAAGAGTGGAAGATTAAATACAGGAGGAAAAATAGATGATGGTAGAGGAGTTCCACAGAACAGAGGTGGCTAGAAAGAAGGAGGCACCACAACGGGCTAGCCTGGGGTTTCCTACGTCCACACAAAATTCGTGCGAAAGCAGGGCACCTCTTGTGCATCGAGGACGACGAAACGGTGGAGGAATGCGAGAGGCCAATTCCCTCGAGCACCTGCCACTGTGGTACCTATAGAAAAGAGATAGCGAGCCAACGTCACGTCTCAGAGATAGAGGATCAAGAGAGTTTGAAAGTAGGGGACAGTTTATTAATCTTTTAGCTTTTGACTCAACCATATTCAGAAGAGAGGAGGAGCAGGAGCCCCCCCAAATGTGAGAACAGTACTCCATACAAGGGCGAATAAGACCCTTATATATTTTTAGTAAATTCTCAGAAGAAAAAAATTCTCGCAATCTCAACAGAACTCCTAGCTTCTTAGAGGCAGCTTTAGCAACCATTGTGTTATGTGGTTTCCAAGACAGTTTGGTGTTTATGTTAAGACCAAGAATGTTAATGTTATTTACAGGTGAGACGGGAGAGACATCGAAGAGGATAGGAAAGTTAGAAGGTGTTTTTGAGAGGGAGATGTGAAGAAGTTGAGTTTTTAAAAGTTGAATTTCACAAGGTTGCTATGACCCCCCCGGGAAATCCCATCCAGATCGGCAAGAATAGAATCGGAAAGTTGAAGACGAGAAGCAACTTTAGATGCAAAAGAGGGAACAGATTTGAAATGAGTAGAAGAATGTTGAGCTGAGTCATCAGCATAAGAGTAAACAGAGTTAGAAGTGCAGTTGAGGAGATCGTTAACGAAAAGTATGAATAAAGTTGGAGATAAAACAAAACCCTGAGGAACACCACAGTTGGCAGAAAAGGAGGAAGAGGTCGCTCCATCTACAAGTGCCGAAATGGAACGATCTGAGAGAAAACTAGACAAGAGTAAGCAAAGGGAAGGAGGAAATCCAAAGAAAGGGAGCTTGGAGAGCAACGACGCATGCCATACCCGGTCAAAAGCCTTGGATATGTCAAGCGCCACCACACAAGACTCTCCGAAGTCCCTAAGGGCAGAAGACCATAGATCAGTAAGATAGGAAAGTATGTCACCAGTTGACCTCGAGCGTCGAAAGCCATACTGGTGATCTGAGAGAAGAGAATGAGACTCCAAATGATCCAGGAAATGAGAGTTGAGGAGAGTTTCAAAAATTTTAGACAGAACACGTGAGAGTGAGAGCTATAGGTCGATAGTTGGAAGGGTCAGAGCGACTACCTTTTTTCGGGATCGGCTGAACAAATGCACGCTTCCAGCATTGAGGAAAAGTATTAGTATTAAGGGATAGAGAGTAGAGCTGAAAGAGGACAGGTGCTAACTCGTAAGCACACTCCCTCAGAACACGAGAGGAAATGCCATCCGGGCAACTGGTATTCCTGACGTTCATAAATTTCAGGATCCCATGCACCAGATCATGAGTAATTACAGGTAGAGACATGGGACACCTGAGAGGAGAAGGAGTAGGAGGAGGGATGCCAGAATCGAGCAGGGTGGAATTAGATGAAAAACGGAGGCCGAAGAGATTAGCCTTTTCAGAGGGAGTATTAGCTACAGAACAATCAGAGAGAATAAGAGGAGGAAAGGCAGATTTACAGAAGTTGTTAGAGATATTTTTGACAAGAGGCCAGAAATTTTTATCAGTAGGAGAGCCATGGAGGTCAGCGCACTTCCTTTTTATGAAAGTACGCTTAGTCCATCGAAGAACATCCCTTCATCGATTCCGAGCTGAATGAAAATTAGCAAGAGTGATAGGAGAAGGAGAGTTTTTCCATTCACAATAAGCATTGTCTCTCTCCCGAAGGGCAAGAGAACAGTTGTCATCAAACCATGAATTTTGAAGAGAAAAAGATTTAGTTGTATATGGAATGAATCTGCCCATCCCGTCAAGGATTACGGCCCCTTCCTTTTCATATATATATATATATATATATATATATATATATATATATATATATATATATATATATATATATATATATATATATATATATATATATATATATATATTATATATATATATATATTTCGATTACAATCACTATAATACACTAAAATGTAAACGAGCTCTAAAGAAAAATGAAATCATGAATAATGTTTTAAAAACTTGTTTTTTGTTTTTAAATTTATTTTTGACTAAAAATACAAAAACGAATGAGAACGATTGATTATCTGTTAAAATGTTCAAATTTATATCGTAAGACTCAGAGGTTTTATGTGACATTTAAGTGAATATTTTAAACCAGGCCTTGAAGCGTTCTTTAATTTAAAAAAAAAAAAAAAAAAAAAAAAAAAAAAAAAAAAAGGGGGGGGGGGAGCACTAACTAATTTCATTAACTTATTTAGGTTTGCTGATATAACTGTAGATGTTTATCGATTAGATAGTTGTGTCATGTTGGACAGTTTTCAACATTAATTTTAACATTAAATTTTCGGTCCTACGACGCATGAAAAATTAAAAATAATAATAATCCGTATCATGTATTTTTATACTTTTTTGATATTTTCAGGAGGAATAAAGTTAAAATTTTTACTTAGAACACCTCTAAAGAAAAAAAAAATTATAGCCTTTTTCTGAAGTTTCAAAACTTGACCAATTAAAGCTTTTCTGAAAATTTGATGAAGATGTGATGGAAATTAAAAAAATTATAATATAATTTCCATTTCAAAGATTTCACTGTTTTTGAATACCAAATGAGAACCTTGTTTTTAGTTTACCTATTTAGCAAACTCACTAACTGCCTCAAAAGCTCAATGCTGTCTTTAAACTTTGTTTACCTGGAACAAAAGTTATTTACAAAAGTTTGCAGTGAAATTGTCCAATGAAATATCGATACTCATTAAGTTTCTAATTGTTAACTATTTATTAATCTTTTTTGTATTCAACAGATAAAAGCAATGAGAAGCGCAATATAAATGGGCACGACAGATACATTCGGTCATATAACAATGCATATCACATGGGAAAGTATCAGAACAGAAATTCTCATTATAATCCCCATGAGGATCATCGTTCCCATGCGGATCTTCATCGTTCCCGAGAGGATCATCATCATCTCTCACGAAATCATGATAATCCTTATCTCTCACAGGATGAGAACCTTCATCATCTTCCGCAAAATGATCGTCACCTACAGAACGATCATCACCATCGGAAGGATTTTCATTTCAGGGAAGAAGGTATACTTATTTTCAAAATAATTTTGTATTTGGAATATATTTCAGAGATAATGGGCTTATATATATATATATATATATATATATATATATATATATATATATATATATATATATATATATATATATATATATATATATATATATATATATATATATATATATATATATATATATATATATATATATATATATATATATATATATATATATATATATATATATATATATATTATATATATATATATATATATATATATATATATATATATATATATATATATATATATATATATATTTTTTTTTTTATTTCTCCTCTGGTGGGCAAAGGCCAGAGGCCTACCAAGGCCTATATATATATATATATATATATATATATATATATATATATATATATATATATATATATATATATATATATATATATATATATATATATATATATATATATATATATATATATATATATATATATATATATATATATATATATATATATATATATATATATATATATATATATATATATATATATATATATATATATATATATATATATATATATATATATATATATATATATATATATATATATATATATATATATATATATATATATATATATATATATATATATATATATATATATATATATATATATATATATATATATATATATATATATATATATATATATATATATATATATATATATATATATATATATATTACCTCTTGTGGGCAAAGGCCAGAGGTCAATAAAATTTGCGCCAGAGTTAGGGAGAAAATAAAAAATCTAGTTAATTTAAGGCCGACATATCCCGATACACGACGTTTAAAGGTGTTTAAGTCATAGGAAGTTGGGAAAATAGATAAAGGGATTGTGTTCCAGAGTTTACCAGTAGAGTACATGTAAGATTTAGCATAGTGGTTAAAGCTGGGGTCAGAGAGTTGTACAGAGAAAGGATGAGACTGGGTAGGAAGGCATGTCACATGAGCCTTTCTCAATGGAGGAGGTATACGACGGAAGAGTTCAGAAGAGCTTAATAGAGATAGTGTAGAGAGAGTGACGAAACAATTCGACGGGTAGAAAGAGATTGGAGAGAATTAGTGAGAGCAGAAGAGTTTATAAGACGAAAAGCCCTAGACTCCACATTTTTAAGGAGAGCTATATAAGGGAAATCACGGAGATGTGTGATGCACACTACATACAGATGCGAACAACACCCCTATGAAAAAGTAAGCAACTGGTTTGGAGTGAAGAAATTCTGAAGGAGCCTCAGAACATCCAATTCTTAGAGGTTTGTTTAGAATGAGAAGTAATGTGATCTTTCCAAGAAAGATCACGAGAAAAGGATACGCCGAGAATATTAAGAAGAGATGAAGGTTTGAGTTACTTGTTTTCGAAGAAGACATCATAGTGGTATGGAAGGCTGTGTCGAGTAGAGAGATGGAGGAATACGGTTTTGGAGGAATTGAAAACGATCTTGATTTCTCTGCTCCAATTTGAAATATGAGAAAGATGAGAAGTCAGTTGCTCCAAGGCTATCCTCCTTGAGTCTTTTATAAACTTAACTGTATATATATATATATATATATATATATATATATATATATATATATATATATATATATATATATATATATATATATATATATATATATATATATATATATATATATATATATATATATATATATATATATATATATATATATATATATATATATATATATATATATATATATATATATATATATATATATATATATATATATATATATATATATATATATATATCGACGACAAGATAGGATTATGTAATTAGAACCAAAAGCAAGGGCGACAGGACTAGCCAGCCGGCCCTGTGGTTACTCTACTATCGGCTTGCAACAACTCCAGAACCAGTATGGGAAACCATAGCTCCGAGAAGAATAATATTCTGGAGCTCTAGGAGAGAACGTTTAAAGGTTAGATGGAAAACAATGCTGGAACAACTGAAAGGGTAAAAATCTTACCGGAGAGTTTATATAACTCAAGGAATAGCATCGAAACCAACGAGTCGAAAAACAGGATCTTTTAAAGAGCTCTGGAAGAGGGGCTTTTAAGAGCAGATGGAGAAGAAAAATGATGGTTCTACTGACATGGTGAAAACCCTTCCTGGGAGTATATATATATATATATATATATATATATATATATATATATATATATATATATATATATATATATATATATATATATATATATATATATATATATATATATATATATATATATATAGTGTGTGTGTGTGTGTGTGTGCATGAGTGCATGTATGTGTGCGTATCATCTTCAACATTTTCTTCCTACTGGACGCGTGTTTACAATCTACCACTGCCAGAAAAAGTGGAGCCCCTTCTCAACATTCAAACTATTATTCATTCGGAGAAAAGAGTTTTCACTATTACGAAGCATAGATTTTGTACGATTTCGGGATGAAATATAAGTTGCGTGAGTTTATGGAATTTGAAGACGATGGTAATCCCTGAAGGCAACATCCATACGGCGGATAGCGCGAGAACAAGCGGAGTTAAACCAAGGTTTATTAGTTTTAGTAGAAGGGAAAGAAAATGGAACGTAAGCCTCAATGCCAGAGAGAATCACCTCAGTAATGCGTTCTGCACACTCCGAGGGACCCCTTCCACGAAATTAATAATCAGTCCATTGGAAATCAAAGAAATACCACCAAAGGTCCCATCAGCTTGCTGCACCAAAATGCCACAAACACTTCCTTTCAATAGAAGGGGGTCTTTCCTGCGGAAGACTTGGAGATAGAAGAGGATACAGAGATAAGAAGGTGATCGGAGGAACTCGGAGGAGGAAAGAGTTTAACAGTATAAGGAGAAGGATTAGAAGTTAAAAAAAAGGTCTAGAATGTTGGGTTCATCTCCAAGGCGATCAGATCAGAGATACGAGTAGGGAGCTGCACCAACTGCTCAAGGTCGTTTTGGATAGAGAAATGGTAGGCCCGTTCATCGCTATATCATGAGAACTAGAAGAAAGCCATTGGCGGTGGTGAACAGTGAAATCACCTAATATGATGATTTCAGAGAAAGGAGAAAAAGACCATGTGCTCTATTTTGGAGTTTAAATAATCGAAGAATTTAGGATAGTCAGTAGAATTATTAGATAAATAAATAGAACCAATTAATTTAGTCGTAGAGTGGCCAGATCAGAGCCTGAGCCATAAGGTGCAGAATTGAGAAGATTCCAAATTAGAGACATGAGAACAAACGACATCGTTGGGCACGTATGAACAACAATCGCCTTTGGCTGAAAATTGAGGATAGATACGGTAGGAGGAAACAGAAAATAGTTTGCTATCAGAACGCTCGAACATCTGAGTTTCGTTCAAGAATAAGAGGTGAGGTCTAGAAGTAGAAAAGTGATGTTCAACAAAGTGAAAATTGGAGTGTAGACCGCGAATTTTGCAGAAATTAATGAAAAAAATAGACAGTGCATCAGAACAAGAAGGGTGCAGATTGTTGGTGGCACAACCCCATCACCGGAAGCCACCCACTCCCAAGTGGTGGCCTTACTGACCTATATTATTATATATATATATATATATATATATATATATATATATATATATATATATATATATATATATATATATATATATATATATATATATATATATATATATATATATATATATATATATATATATATATATATATATATATATATATATATATATATATATATATATATATATATATATATATATATATATATATATATATATATATATATATATATATATATATATATATATATATATATATATATATATATATATATATATATATATATATTTATTTTTTTTTTTTTTTTTTTATTATTATATATATATATATATATAATATATATATATATATATATATATATATATATATATATATATATATATATATATATATATATATATATATATATATATATATATATATATATATATATATATCACTAGGCCAAAATCCGATGACGATGAACATGCACATGGTAAATAAAGATCCCCATTCATCAAACTTAATGCTGACCAGAAGAGGAAATCCAAGCTTTCATTCTGATGAAAATAATGATCCCCATCATCCAAGGGAACCCTACAATTATCTTTCTAATAACTTTGCCAACAGAAATCTTGGTCCATGAAAGTAGGATTTCATCTTCTAATCAAGATGGAGAGAATGATTTTGAATTTCCAGATAAAATTGTTAAAGATGGACAGGTATTTTACAGACATGGTGCCAACCCCATTGATAACCATCCTCCTCCAGAGGATGAAATTTTTGATAAAGAGCAATCAGATGGGAATTTCAAAATATTTAAAGAAATGTCTCATGAAAATGCTGAACCTGGTAATGATAATTTATCAAAGGGATTTAACCTACTCTTGAATCATGTAAGACAAGCCCAAGAAAACACGCCATCAATATCTGCAGCTATTGCTGGAGCTGCCATAAGAGGAAACAGTAAGGGTAGTTTCTCTCACGTTATTGGTTCTGCAATCAAAGGAGGTTATTTTGCTGCGTCCGCCAAAGGGTATGATGATAAAGGAGGATCTATTCATTCACATATTCAAGGAACTGGTAACGGAGCTGGTGGAGGTGCTTCTGCCATAGCTCCAGGAAGAGATGGAGAAGCATTTATTCAAGTTGATAATAGTGATAACGGTTTGTCCATTGGGCAAAGTTCTACTCATAATGGAGAAGCCTTTGTTATTGCAGATGTTGACAAAGATTCTCAATATCATTACGAAAAGGGTGACAATACTAGTTCTTTCAATGACAAATATAAAAATGACAGTAACAGTTTCTCTTTTGGAGAAGCGAAAAGCAAATTATATTCACCAGATGAGTCCAAAAATAACGCTGATCCATTTGAAAATAAAAACATTCCTAAATACCATTCAGATTTGAACAACAACTCTCAAAGGAAACCTTTTGGAATGGGATTAATAGACAATATCATGGAAAAAGTTCACCAACCAGGTGCTGAAGGATATAATAAGAAAACTTTGCAAAATGAGTCCTCCATCACTGAAAATTAATGCAAAAGTAAGCTTTGAAAGTTCACCTACTATATCAAATAAACAAACTCATTCGCACCCAAAAGAAAAGGGAGTAGTCGGGCTTGTAACATTTCCATTCAATACAATCGGTTCCCCTCCGGGTCCTGGAGAATTATTAACACAAGCACCAGACATAATTCCTAAAAACATTGAAGAAAATTTCGAAGGATTTTCCGAAGAGTTTCCATATTATGACACGAATTTTAACGAACATAATAATGATTATCACACTGATAAGGAATTTAAAACAAAAGGAAAAAGAACTCAACAACCGAAATTTTGAGAACTTTGGCCAAAATCAAAACTGGCAATACACTTTTGAAACACCGAAAGTTCCAAATGAAGCTAGCTTGTTTAATGGAAACGATAAAACGAGTACTGAACAATCGTACAACGATGCAAATTTAGTGTATCAGCCATATTCGTCGGTTTTAATAGATTCTTATAATAATAGACATTTGCTTCCTCCGACACTCACCCCTGTGAATCAAAACGGAATAATAACCAATTCAAATAAGTTTCCAACAAATGATTTCAGTGGAAATGATTTTAATGGGTTTTCAAATACTTTGTCCAAGCATGAGCATTCAGAATCGGAATCAAGAAAGATTGCCACCAATCACTTGGTAAATAAAGATACTACAGATTATAAAATTAGAAATTCACAAGGAACCGATTTACCTGAAACCACAAGTTTCCGTAGAAGTTCCTTCAGAGAATGGTTTTCACTCCATAAACCCTGTTTCAGAATCACGAAAAACCTCGAATTATCCTTACAATTAGTAAAGACACCAAGGATTATAACTATTCACTTATTGGTAAAGGCACCAAGGAGAATAACTATCCTTTTTTTAACAAAGACCCCAAGGATTATTCGCATCCCTCTGTTAATAACGGCGTTAACGATTATAACTATCATTTTGATGGTAAAGATACTAAAAATTATAACTATCCTGTTGTTAACAAAGACATCAAGGAAAATAACTATTCTTTTGTTAGTAAGGGCACCAATGTCAATGATTTTAACAATCTTATGATTAGTAATAGACCCCCGGATTATAATACTAGAAATTCGCAATGTACCCATTTTGCAAAACCCACAAGTCTCTTTACAAGCATCTTCAGATAATGGCTTTCACTGGATGAATCCTGTTAACCCATCAGAATCATGGGAAATTGGTGGCTATCCTGATGTTGGTAAAGATAACCCGGAATATAAAATGAGGAATTTACCTGGGCCCAATTTGCAAACACCTCAAGTTTCTACCGAAATACCTTTGGAGACCAATTTACATTCGACAAATCTTGTTACACCATCCCATAATTCCTCTATAAGCTCTTTAGCTAACAGAAATTACGAAGCCAATACAAGCAAATTCTTAAATACTCAACCGCCAATGACTGGAAATGATAATGGTCTCAAACATGAAATACCAAACGAAAATTATCCTGTATATAATTATAATCCAACCTCATCATTTTCATTTCAAGGTTCCCAAGTACCTATGCCTTTCGAAGAAAATTTCGATTCAAACACACCCGATATACATCTGAACTATCCATTATATAATCAAAATACACCTAGAAATAGTTATGGTCCGGAACAGCAGTTACCTACTGTTCCTAACATAAATGATATTGTTTTTCAAAGACCAAGATACCAAAGTACCAATAACAATCCTAAAACAATCATAAATGATAGGCTAGGAAGCTCAGGCACAAGTTTAATAACAACAGAGAGAGCACAAGTAATTACTCCCGGTGCAGCAGGTCAAATACAACATCTGAATGCTTCTCAGCCTGGTTATCCTAATATACGTGTGCTCACTATAAATAATAATGACGAACGAAAACAGTTTTATCAGAGAGAAGGTACTCCAATAGGTCCAGGAGAAAAAATTCCAGGTGCTCCCGGATACAAAGTTCCTCCTGGTTTTAGAGGTAGGGTGGTACTTGGTCATCAACTTCCTGTAAATTTCGAATCTAAGAAGGCTGTACAAGGATATAACGCAAGAATAAATCTTACCCCTCAAAGACCATATGCAGGTCCTGTATTTGCTTCAGTTAGTGGTCCAGAGGCAGCATCTAAAATAAATCCCAATTTTGGTGATGGAGTTCAAATTACATTAAGTTCTCTATCTAGACAACTTTCAAACCCGAGGCAAAGATCACAAGGCAAGCTTTCAGATACTGGTAGAAAAGAAGTCTTTAGCGAAAAATTAAGTATTCCAAGATCTAGTTATGCACAAATAAATGGAAATATCTATGAAACAAAAGAGGGAAGTCCAAAAGTGATTAAAACTTCAAACGGACAATGTGGGTACTACATAAATGAATGTGTCAGACCACCTCCATTCTACCGAAATTACTGTACCCGTAGATTTATAAATGTTGGCTGTCACACCTAAGAATGTCAAAGTCTGTTTTTATAATAAAAGGTAAATAATAAAAGGTAAGTAATAAAAGGTAAATAATAATAATATAAAAAGTATTTGAAAGCGAATAGTTAAAGCTTTTAAAAATCTTAATTGAAATAAAATTATATTAAGGTTTAAGGATTTTGATAATATTTAAAACTTAAAAGAAAGAGCAAACGTTATCAACTATAATATTTAATAATAAAAAATATCAATTATATCGTCGTTTATTTTCCTTTCTAAAATGCGATAGAATGGTTGACAAAATTTATTTATTTATTTATTTATTTTATTTTTTTTTATTTTTTTTAAAAAAAAAAAATTAATTAAATAATAATATATTATATATTTATAATATATATATATATATATATATATATATATATATATATATATATATATATATATATATATATATATATATATATATATATATATATATATATATATATATATATATATATATATATATATATATATATATATATATATATATATATATATATATATATATATATATATATATATATATATATATATATATATATATATATATATATATATATATATATATAGGTTGAACAAAAATATAGATTAAGTAAATTAAAGAATTGGTAAATATTCACGTCGACTACCCGAAATCAAAGAGGTACCTGAGTGTAACTTATAAATTTGGTAAGAAACGTCCGTTGATCTGTAGTTAACATTCTGCGCTAGTACAGGTGACATATGTTCAAACGTACAGAGTCTCAAGAGGGAAAATTGTTGTTTGATTAACACCACTGCGGACGTAAGTCTAAATTGGGTGACAAAGACAGACGAGCATTGGGGAGGACTGTCACGAAAAATAAGAAAATAAGGAGACAAAAGTTACTTCTTAGCTGAATACCAGTCCTGCAAACCCTATCAACGCAAAAACAGTAATTAGGAAACTCAATAAGTGAAAAATTCTTGGGCGTGCTGCAGTTGCCAAACTTTTGTAAGGGACATGAATGTCAGATGGAGTGAGTGGTGCAACGCTTATATGGATAGGAATACCAATCAATAAAAGACAGTTCAACTAAATCGACCGTGACGCTGTTCTTAACTCCCAACCGAATTTATGTATACAAAAACAGAAAATGCTCTTCTGAAATCTCAAGTTGCATACCTCCTTCAATGAGAATATCACATCCGAAAAGCCGTTCTACACAGACTCATTCATCATTTTCTGTCCAACTTTCTGACGCCAGACTCAACTGCTATTCTCAATCTTACATATAATCTAGTGGTAAAACCTGGAACTAACTTAATATATTTACCCAACTTTCTTCGAATTTCACACTTTCAAAGGCGGTACATACAGATGGGCATGTTGCTTACAGTTTGGTTCGTCCTGAGAATTTCCCAACTCTAATGAAAATTGATATTCTTCTGGTCTTTGCTTAATATATATATATATATATATATATATATATATATATATATATATATATATATATATATATATATATATATATATATATATATATATATATATATATATATATATATATATATATATATATATATAGGAACCGACCGGGGCCCCGGCCCCGGCCCCGGCCCCGGCCAACCCCGGCCATTTTTACTGACCCCGGCCCCGGCCCCGGCCCCGGCCAAAAATCAGGGAAAACCGGGGTTGCCGGCCGGGGTTAAAATGGCAAATTATACTTAAATTTTTTTTTTTTTTTTTAATTTTCAGCCCATTCTGCTGAAACTTTCAGTTATATAGATTTTTTACCGGTAAGAAAAGTCCATTTCTAGCGTTTTTCCGAGTCTATTATGGTTAAAAGTTTATTTATTTTTTTTTTTTTTTTGAAATTTTACCCTTTTTTAATTGAATGGCGGTGCTAAACCACTTTTTAGAATGAGCTGAAAATTGGACTATTTATTCAAAATTAAATGGGATACAAAAGTCTCTAATAGACTTTTGTTCCCAGAGTTATAGGAAAAATGTTATAAGCCAAAAACTGATCAACTATAGAAAAGGAAAATTTTTTGAACTAAAAAAATCCACCTTTTCAGACAAATTTAAAAAAAAAAAAATACAACTATGACATTTCCTATTTTTGGTGTGTATAGAGGAGGGGTGGAGCTATAGCCTTCAAAAAGGTTCATTTTTGGGCAAATTTCAAAAATTCCCAAAGTTTGAGAGGCTATATCTCGCTTCAAACAAAGAGCATTTAAATATGCACTAAATAAATATTGTTACCCTGCACTCTTCTAAACAATATTCACAAATAAAAGAAAATAGTAGGTAGCGTTTTTTATAAATAATTTTTTCCTCCAGAAGGGTACGATTTTTGCAAATTTTTTTTCAAGTGCTTATATAACTTTTTTCTAGACGTGATATCAAAAACCTATTCCCACCAATGCAAGAAATTGGGGCAAAGGTATTCAGCTAAATTTTCAGCTCATGTGGACCAGTGGTTTGATCCAGTTATTCATTTTTTTCAACTTTGGGTCCAAATAAGTTTCAAACCGTTATAGACTCAAAAAAAATGCTCGAAATCAACTCAGAACTTCATGAAAAAATTCACATACTTTGAAAATTTCAGCTTAATCAGTCAAATAATAAAAAAAAATTTCAAACAAAATATAAGAAAATTAAGATTTTTTTTCTTTTTCTGTTTCTTTTGACCTCCTTTTCTGCTAGTGAATGTTCATCTTTGTGTTTTGATTTTAGATACTCCAAAAAGATTTGGTGAAATTTTTTTACTTGTAGCACCCGGAGGTTCTCTTCTAATTTTCTGACTGCAGATGTTAACATTTAGCTATTTCGAGCCTATCCTGAAACATTGTAAAGTATTCAAATACTGCAGAAGCTGATCTTTTACCATATTGACTGAAAGTATAAAAAAAAAAATAATTTTTAAATAATGCAGCTAAATGATACAAGTTTGATACATGGCAATAAAATAACAATGATATGTATAAATACAGGTTAAATTGATAATTTTATATCCTACATTTTTTCAAACTTTACCTTAGGGTCTTACTTAAGTAAACCAGTTGAATCACTATTATGAATTAGAATATTTTTTTTTTTTAATTTTTGTACTTTTTTTAAACTTTAACTATACAAAACTGTAATTTTTTTTTTTTTTTTTTTATAGAAAATGCATATAATCATTAATTTAAGTGAATGTTGGCTATTCTACTCCTTCCTTACAATTAAATAAACCTTATATCTGATTTTCTTAACCTTAAATTTCAGTGCTTTTGACCTCTTTACAAATTTTAGGAAACCCCGGCCAGAACCCCGGCCCCGGCCCCGGCCCCGGCCCCGGCCCCGGCCCCGGCCAAATTTGGGTGACCCCGGCCCCGGCCCCGGCCCCGGCCAAATTCCAACCCCGGTCGGTTCCTATATATATATATATATATATATATATATATATATATATATATATATATATATATATATATATATATATATATATATATATATATATATATATATATATATATATCACCAGCACTCACGAGCAGAGACCTTTTCAAGGAGCGGGTGTTATAGCAATGAAAGAATAAGAAAAACTCTACAAGTCCCACATAACTCAAATTTTATAGATGAGCACAGACATGGGCTTTAAAGTAACTGAGATTAAATTCGGAAGGAAACACAGAAGATGGGAGAGAATTCCACAAAACCTAAGTGGCTGGAACAGAGGAGGCACCACAGCGGACAATCCTGGAGTTCCCTATGTCCACACAAAATTTATGTACAGACAAATGCACCCCTTGTGCTACGAGGCCGCCGTAAAGTGGAGCTATACGAGTGGATAATTCCCTCAAGCATTTGCCGCTGTAGTACCTATAGAAAAGAGACAAAGCACCAACGTCCCGTCACAAAGATAAAGAGTCAAGTGAATTAGAAAGAGCGGAATAATTTATGTCTTTTAGACTTTGACTCAACCATATCCAAAAAACGGGTGAAACCTGAGCCACCCCAGATATGAGAACAGTACTTCATACAAGGGCAGATGAGGCCCTTGAATAACAGTAGTAACTGAGAAGAAGTAAAAAAAAAAATTCTCGCAGTTTAAACAGAACACCCAACTTCTTTGAGGCCAACCCAGCAACTAGTGTGATGCGAGATTTCCAAGATATCTATTTGTTTATGTGAATGGCCAAGGATGTTTATACTGTCAACAGGAGAGACGGGAGAACAACCAAAAGAAATAGAAAAGTAAGGAGGCGTCTTTGAGAGGGAGGTTTCAAGAAGTTGAGTTTTTATAGAGTTGAATTTCACAAGGTTGAGACGACCTCACTGGGAAATTCGATCCAGATTAGCAAGAATAAAATCGGAAAGATAAAGACAAGAGGCAATTCTAGATGCAAAAGAGGGAGTAGATTTGAAATGAATAGAAGAATGAAGGGTCGAGTCATCGGCATATGAATGGATAGGGTTAGATGAGCAGCTGAGATCATTAATGAAAAGTAGGAATAAAGTAGGAGAAAAGACAACCCTGAGGAACACCACCATTGACAGGAAATGAAGAAATCGCCCCATTAACAACAGCCGAAATTGAACGATTAGAAAGAAAACTAGACATAAGTAGAAAGAAAACTAGACATAAGTAAGCAAAGAGAAAGAGGAAACCCAAAGGAGGGGAGCTTGGAAAGCAGTGACGCATGCCATACCCGGTCAAATGCCTTATATATGTCAAGGGGCACCACGCAAGTCTCCCCATGGGCCCTAAGGGTAAAAGACAATAATCTGTGATATAGGAAAGTATATCACCAGTAGACCTCGAACGTCGAAAGACATACTGATGGTATCAGAAAGAAGAGAATGGGATTCCAGATGATCTAAGAAATGAGAGTTGAGAAGGGTTTCAAAGATCTTAGACAGAATACAAGTGAGAGCTATGGCGTGATAGTTAAAAGAATCAGAGTGGCTGCCTTTCTTTGGAATAGGTTGGACTAATGCTCGCTTCCAGCACTGATGGAAAGTACTGGTGCTGAGGCATAGAGAGAAAAGATGAACGAGGGAAGGAGCCAACTCAGAAGCACGTACACTCTCTTAAAATTCAAGGAGGAATGCCATTTGGTAGTTTGCCTTCCTGAAATTTATAGATTTTAGAAGCCCATGCACCTGATCAAATGTAATCTCAGGGAAAAATATAGGACATCTGAGAGGGGAAGGAGGAGGAGGATTACCAGTGTTGTCTATGGTTGCATTAGAGGATAACAGGAAGCCAAAGGGATTAATTAGCCTTTTCAATTGGAGTATTATCAACAGAACCATCAGACCGAATAAGAAGGGAAAGGAAGATTTACAAAAGTTATTAGTGAGGTTCTTCGCAAGAGGCTAGAAAGATTTATCAGTAGGAGAATTTAGGAGATCAACGCACTTTATCTTTGCTAGTCGGAGAATATCCCTCAACGATTCCGAGCTAAATGAAAATTAGCGAGAGTGAAAGGAGAACGAATATTTTCCCCCTCTCGATACTCAATGTCTCTAGCCTGTATGGCACGAAAGCTGGATGTATTTATGTCTTATTATCTTGAATAATGGCAGTACCTTCAAGAAATTTTCTTACGTTCAAGTTGCATTATCGTGCATCTTGATAATTGGGTCTGCAGAAATAAAACTATGTCGGAACCTCCTTTGTGCTTCACCTGTGGCATATGGTAGTCCAGATCATATTAATCTAACGAAAGGACGGTCTTCCATTGTCAGACAGTTCAATCAATCCTAATGAATATTGCATTATTCTCTCCACATTCTGACATTCATGACGTTTACAAAAAGTTTGGCGATTTCAGAAAGTCCATATTGTCATATTGACCCGCTTATTGATTTTTTTTTTTTCAGCAGTTTTTGTGCTAACAGGTTTGTAAGACGGTATTCAGCTTAGGAATAACTTTTGCAGCTGATGAGTTCTTATTTTTTCGTCACAATCCTCCGCAAATCTCGTCTGTCTTTGATGGAAAAGGAAATAAAGAATAGAGTGGTAGAGGGAATGAAGTGATGGGGGTATTAAAGGAAGTATGGAAGAAGAGGAGAATATCAAAGGATATAAAAGTAAGAATGATTGAGTGTGTGTGTGTTTGCCACTTGTAAAGTATGGGTGTGAAACGTGGATGATAAACGCTAAGGCGAGAAAAAGAATGAATGTCCTTGAGATGAAGGGATTGAGAGAAATTTGTGGTTTGAGAAGGATAGATAGGATTAGAAACGAAAGAATAAGGGAGAAGTGTGGATGGAGGAGGAATTTAGTGGATTGAGCAGAGGAGGGTGTACTAGGGCGGTTTGGACTTGTGTGTAGAATGAATCAGGACAAGATGGTGGGTAGAATACTTAGATACAAGGTGGTGGAGGGAGAAAGGAAAGCCAAAGTAGAGATGAATGGATGGAGTGAGAGATATTTTTAGAAGGGGTTTGAGTTTAGATGAGGGAAGGAGAGTTACAGAGGCCACGAGTGAGACGGGGGGCGATGGTGATGGGGAGTGGGATGAGAGGCTGTGTGTATAAGTGCGTGAATATAGGAGGGAACTGTGGCAGGCACTAGCCCACGAGAGTGGGAAAGGTGAAAAGAGTAATATATATATATATATATATATATAATATATATATATATATATATATATATATATATATATATATATATATAATATATATATATATATATATAATATATATATATATATAATATATATATATATATTTTTTTTTTTTTTTTGTTAACATAGTACCTGAATAAATTAGGTTAGGTTGTTACAGAGTTAAAAAAAAATTTTTTTACCTACAAATTGTTGTCCAGATTGTCTTCTTCTTTTTGCCTCTCCTATACCACCTCACCTACCGGACAATCAAGTGTAACCCAACTCCCACTACAGCCCCCAGGGAAACTATATCACTAAGCGCTCAGGGACACAGACCCCCAGACACTATAATAAGATAAAAGGCCCCCTTGCTAACCGATAGGAAATGTATAGGTAATTTCTTCCTCTTCTTTCTTCTCTAAACTAAAAATATTCTTTCTTTCTTAGAGTTGTTCAACTCTATATATTTACTTAATTCTAAATATTAAAATACTAATTATACCTTTCCTTATGTAAATATATAAATTACTCTAAAGGGAGATTTTATGAGCCTTTCCTTTAATCCTTTAACTTTAAACTAAACACCTGAAATAAAGATATAAAATATATAATATATTTAATAACATCTAATCTCCTTCTACTTCCAACATCACACCGTCCAAACCCAATCCAGTGATTTTCTTCTCTTCTTCTTCTCTTTTCTCACCCTATAAAAATACAGTACCTATTCCATATATTTCAAAAAATAATTATTTGCATATCAGTGTTCCTATTTTCTTTTCCTATTATGGTATTTCTTTTTTTCCATGTTTAAGCCCTCGTTACATAGCCTTTGCACGTTTCAATTGTTATCAGTTATAGCTATGAAACACAACCTCACCTCCACATTTCTCCAGGTAATTGTTGAATATTAGTACCACTTCTTTCTCTACCCACTATCATAGTTAAACCAAGCTTTATTACTATTAGTAGTAGTAGTAGCTGTACCAAACATAAAATTAATCCTGTATATAGTTGATATGTGCTGGGACATATTTAAGAGATGTATAAATATTGTCACAAACATTACATTGGCAGGTACTGTATATTTATCAATGCAACCTTTATATTTTACAGCTGGGTTCCTTCCTTTCCCATTTTTTAATTCTTACGTTGGCTGTCGGAAGAAGCAAGCTCCCTAATAAATGCTCAATTGTTTGGTAGTGTTTAATTACAGCTTTAAGATTTAACATAAAACATACACGCCTACCATATATATATATATATATATATATATATATATATATATATATATATATATATATATATATATATATATATATATATATATATATATATATATATATATATATATATATATATATATATATATATATATATATATATATATATATATATATATATATTCCACCACTTAAAAACTTAATGAATTCAAATTTCACTTGGAATTACTTTTGTTTTGATATAATTGTAAAATTGTTCCTACACTTAATCCAACGTCACCTTCAATAATTAACCATAGGAAATCTACATATTAATAAACAGATATTTATTGCAATATAATATACTGTCATATATGCACAGGTAGCATTATTTATGACTTTTCGAGGCAGAGGATCGGGTAATTGTTTAATGTTCTATTACGTGGGAAGTTTAGATGAGGTGCTAAGACATATACAATGCTGTAAATGTTCCTTTCACAATGTCTGGTTCTTATATTTTTTGTGTATCATTTCCAAAACAATGAATTAAATTGATGGGTCTGGAGATCTACCATTAACGAAATATTTTTAACATACTTGGTTCTTGGGAGGAAGATTATAAAACAAATATAAATATTAGTTTAAAATAATCTGCCAAATGTTAATGATGATAAGAGAAACGTAAATACTATTCAACATCTACAAAAATAAATTTTTTTTCTTAAAATACTGATGATGTCACGGTATACAAACTACAACTAGATACTACCTTCACCCAAAGTAACACCAATACCTGACATCAGCGAAATCTCATAACAGTATTTAACGTAATCAAAACTTTTAATATAGTATATGTCTTACGTGGTGACTGCAATTAGTGCCCATGGGTTACTTTGTCTTATCAAGACAGTCGAAACAATCTTCAAGAATCCCAAAAGAAGTCACTGAAAAAAAAAATATTTTAATAATTAAGTATTTATTAAAAACCTTAATTAAAATGAAAAGAAAAACACTTTTCAAGAAAATTTAATAAATCGTATTCAAACAATTAAAGCTTTGGCTACAAGTTTGGTCAATAGGAATGTTAATAATAATAATTATAATAATAATAATAATAATAAAAATAAATTAATATAAAGCTATCAATCTCTTCTGGCAACTAAGGGCAAATCGTTTGGCAACGACAATGTGTGGATTGCTGGAATGTGAATAATTAAAATAGCTTGGCACATATTTGAAGAGGACAATAAAACAGCTTAATATTTAACATACAAAAATAATAGATATATATATATATATATATATATATATATATATATATATATATATATATATATATATATATATATATATATATATATATATATATATATATATATATATATATATATATATATATATATATATATATATATATATATATACTTCTTCTATAACACACACTGTACTTGAAATTTTGTATTCTAATTTAAATGATGATTTTTTTTAAATAATTTTCAAAAATAAATTCATTTATTTTACCTAAATTTCCTCTGAAATAAGGAATTTTATACATTAGATTTTCAAATTAATATTTGGAAATTTTTGATATTATCAGCTATAATTTAAAAAAAAAAAAAAAAAAAAAATAATAATAATAAATTGCAAAGGTTATAAAAATTTTTAGTCTAGGAATGTTTAAATAAAAAATAAAAAATCCTCATAAAAATAATAATTCGATAGTTTTCATTATAAGTTTAGGTAGATCCCAATATTAAAGTATGGGTGCTGTTAAACACATACTAAATGAATAGCAGAACGACAATTATCAGAATTGTAGTTTTGAAACAATATCGATAACCAAAACTTTTATGTATGTTGATATGATATTGATAAATCAAAGCAAAATGCTTAAAATGTATTGATAACAAATATACATTAATACCATCGATATATAAATACCATGTCAATGTATCGCTCTTTAAACTACAAAAACCTTTAGTAAATTAAATTTACACCCTCAATAATAATAAGACGAATATATATTTTTAAAATTTACTATAAATGAATTTGTAAAAAAAAAAATTAATAAAAAATTTTTTTTTAACTATAAGAACCAGATTACAGAATTTTTTCTGTAAACTTCAAGTTAATAAAATTAAAGCATTTCAAATAATTCAACTAAATAAACAAATACATATAACAAGCAAACAAATCTTATTTACAAATATATTATTTTCATTACTCATTACTAGATTAAAAACTTAAAACATTTCTAAATAGATAAATTTAATATTAAACAAATTAAGTAATATATATCTTCAAAATAAGTAACATAATAGTTAAACAATACAAAAATTGAGTCAAAAAAATATATAACATCTATTTAAAGAGCTACTACTACTACTACTACTAATAAAGCTAATGTCTTCAAGATGTGCAAGGTAGAACCGATTTAATCTTATATTCATAAAGGATGGCCAGTATTAGACTAAACTATTTACAATCAGCACTCGTACGTAAATAAAAAACTCTCAGTACCTAGTAAAAATATTTGAATACTGGGTAATTCTAAAACCAAACTAGGAATGATTGTGAAAATAAAATCCCTTACAGAGTAACGTTTTAGCAACCCAACTACCAACTTCAATTTGCAACAGCTCCATTCCAACCATTGGATACCAATACTCTGAGAAGCAAGGTCTTCTATAGAACTTTGGAAGAAAAAGTTTAAAGGGAAGATGGTAGATAGCTCTGTTGAGAGGGTAGAAGCTCTTCATGGAAATAACAAACTCAAGGACTAACATTGGAAAACCAATACTAGCAGAAGCATGATCTAGAAAACTCGACGAAAGAATTAAAAGGCAAGATGGAAGAAAATGCTAGTTTCGATGACAGAGTGAAAATCCTTTGGAGCGACCGATAATAATAATGATAATGCTGATGTTGAAGTCCCTTGCAGAAATTAGATTCAAATGATATCTAAAAAGTTGCTTAAATTATTTACAATATGATACTGCTAGAGATCATTTATATGATGAAATATTTTTTGCAGATCGAATGTTCTTGAAATTAATAACAAGAGCAATTCCTTACAATGCTACATCCTCATCAGTCTAAATACAGTGGGCAAGCGGATAACTGACAAATATATATTATTTTCTTTGGCAACTCTCTTCTGATAAGTGGCTTTGAGAGAAAATCTACACAGACGAGGCTATTTTACCAAAGCTTCATCACTGTCAAAAGAAGAAGTCTTGATGAGGTGTTTTGTTTCTGCAAAAATAGGCGGTGTAGTTTCAATGAGATAAAGTCTCTCTCTTATTTCACATTACTCTAACAGAAAACTCATCATGTCAGTCGTTTTAATGACCTCACTAATTACGACTGTATGCCAAGTCATAAATAAGAAAGCTAATATATATATATATATATATATATATATATATATATATATATATATATATATATATATATATATATATATATATATATATATATATATATATATATATATATATATATATATATATATATATATATATATATATAAATAAAGGGTAAGTTATTATAATATGATAAAACAGTAAAACAACAAAATGGAATGCGTGGTCCTGAGAACAAATGTAAAAAAGTTCCTAGATAGGCACATACATATTAATTCAATACCATTATTAAAAACAAAACTAAAAGTACTTTCAGCAGGAAATTTTATAGTAGTAGTTGTGCGTATTTCATATAAAAATAAAAAAAAAAATTAAGACTACTGCTTGAGGAGTACAGTATGTCTAAGACCCAAAAATGGGCAGTATCAAAATGATATAGTTCTTACAAAGTATTACAGAGAAATACAAACAAACACTACTACGACTGAGCTTACCTATGTTTTTCAAAAAAATACAATATGCAGAGATATAGTGCATTTAGGTCAAAATATTTTGCTTAAGTACAAAATATTCCTTATATCAACCGACCAAAATAAAGGTGATAGAGTAAGTTTGCTTAACCAAAGCAAGCAATAATAATAAGTACGAAAATTAAACTAGGAGTTGGATATAAATTTTACTTTGAATCATTTCTTCTATAATTTAAATAGGTGGGATTAAAAATGTTATACAATATACATGAGATCTTCAATAACAAGACACACGTTCATTTACATCTTGATGACATAAGGTCTTAATGAAAATTAAGATATATAATTGTCACATATTAATGACATAAGGCAGGGAAATAAATTTATTCTTTGTTATAAGAATAAATTATACGATTAAACCATAAAGGCTTTCAAATTAAAATGAATTAAACTTTTTAAAGATTGCATTATATGGTGGAAAAAACTTCAGCCTCACTCCCTCCCCTCTCCCACTAATCTCCAACAGACTACTAGGTTGGGCCTGAAAAGGAAACGTGAATAAAAGAAAAGTTCTTGCTGTGCTGTAATCAATTACTTTATAGTGTTTATATAGAATTTCTCAAATTAAATTTCTGGAATTCTGAGAAATGACATCGCAATTCTTTTAATAAAGAAGATTCAAAAGAATGTCAGATTTTTATTAGGAAAATATTTGCGTGAAAAATATTGTTAATCCCATCTTTAACTATAATTTAGTATGAAACCACAAACCAATAAGTTCATATATATCACCTAAACGGAATTTTAAAATTATGTATTAATACGTAAAAGTATTACTATTAATTAATTATTACTATTTTCTTATAGTAAATCATTTATTTGACAATTTTCTTGTAACCCTATTCTCCCAACAAAGTTTATAATGAACGAGTGAAACGCTGCAGCGACTTAAAAAAAGTTTTCCTTTAAAATGCTATCATAAAGGAACCATTGAGAGTCTGCATAATTGTTTCCAGAATATAAGGGTTTCAAAGTCACGATTTGAAGCGCCAAAGCATATTTGTTTAAAGATGGATATTTGGCAATAATTCTTTTAAAGGAGATTTAAAAACCGAGAGACGTTTTATGAACTTCTGATAAACAGAATCGAATTTGGGATGCAGAATGGAAGCATTAAGTATAGTTTAATTTGAAAACGAATGAAAAATATAATAAACAAAAAAAATGAAGTAAAAATTTAAGCCTAAAACAAAAACGTCTTTGCAACTACACATACAGTCAATTATATTAATTTCATTATTTCTTACATTAATCAAGGTGTACCAATCCCATTTGCTTAAAAGGGGGAGCGCCTAAGTATCTGAACCCTTACCCTTTAAAGGTTACGGTAAGTACATTGGAAATGAGATAAGGAAGCAAGTAAGTTTTCTTTTCCTTCCGAATTATAACATAAATCAAGTTAGGGAAATTAATTTACCTTTATCATGATAAACTGAGGAATATGAGTTAGAGTAAATCAATAGGATTTGTGGAGGGTGGCCCTGCTATTTCCCAAATAGAAGCAGCTAGTCTTCTTGTTTGCTCAAGTATGCATGGTGAAGTAGCCAATCCAATGTGAACACAATAAAGTTCGAATCCCCTTAACGAACTTGGGGAATTATTGGGAAAAGCTTTTGTAGCATAAACTTTGTAAAAATCCCCACAAAGAAGTCCAGTTTGTGGGAAGGTTTTCAGAATGTCTTTATTTAAATTAACTGGTTTCAATGGGTTTCCTCCTTGATCTTCAAACCAAAGGAAATATGAATAACTAAAGGTTTTGTCTTTCCACAAAACAGTGCAATGACCCTTCGCCAAATGATCTCTCGCAAAGTCAACCATAGACCATATTTTAGCCGCTGTTAGATGTCGGATAGCTTGAAGCGAACTGGGTGACGTGGTAGAATCTGGTGGAAGTTGTACTACCCCTTCCTGTTCACTAGTCCATAAAGGAGGTGCTGTCAACTGATGAGTTGATCGATCGATGTAAATAAAGTGTATTAACCCAGGAAATTCTTCTAGGTATTTATTGATGGAAATGATTGAGCAAGATCCTAATGACATACTTTTAAGACATTCTTCAAGCTCGAGGGAAACAAAATATTTACTCAACTTCTCTTTTGCTTCTGTGGATAAACTGACAATGACTGAGAGAGCTGCAGGACAAGTAACATCAAGACAAGCGACTTTCCATGTGTTACGGAGGCAATTCATGAAGGATGAAACTCCAGCTTCTAATCGAGAAGAGAGAACACAATCTGTTGAAGATTGAAGCCACTCTTCTAAATCATTTTTTTTCAAAGCTTCCCATTTGTTACAAAGCTAAACAATATATATATATATATATATATATATATATATATATATATATATATATATATATATATATATATATATATATATATATATATATATATAAACTTAATAAAGTAAAATAAAAAAAAATACTGGCAAACGTTTTCAGACTAAGTCCCTTATCAAGCCAAACCAAAGACAATGTTAAAAAAGTTTTAAAAAAAAGTAAAAAGTTAAGATAGAGACAAGCTCCAAAGAAAATGATTAAAATAATGAAGAAAACTGTCAATAAAATAAAACAAAACAACTCTCTAACAACTCAATATAAAACACAATCTGCCAGGTATATTATTATTATTGTTGTTTCATACCTGGAATAGACATTTTTTGATTTTGGGGTATGATGAAGCTGGAATCCATTTCATAAAATCTTGAGAATTTCGCAGAGAATTATCAACAATTTCAATGAGGGGAGTTTGTTTTACTGTCAATTCTTCATTCTTTAAGTCTTCAATTACTCGAAACACCTCAACAAGTTGACCAGAAAGCAAGCTTCGATTCACCTAATAATAATAATAATAATAATATACCTTTAGTTAATAATAATGCTTTTATACTCACTACTAAACATTAAATAATTCTAATAATAATCATAAAGTGACAAACAACAATTTACAAGTTCTTGTCATACCTGTGCAAGAACAACAAGAGAAAGTTCACTTGTAAACGAACACATGTAAGCAATGTGTGGCGCGAGAGGAGAACTCTTCGTCTGTAGAAAAATTAGGTATTCGGAAAGACCCATTCTTAAGATATCTTTTGGAAATGTGGGAAAATAAAATTATTATTATTAATTATTAATTATTATTATTATTATTCACACCTTTCGCTCATTCATTGAAAGCAAGTGAAAACTACCAAGAAACTACTAGTATGCATAATGATTGGTTAATTTAAACTTTTTAAAAACTTTTATAGAATCCTAACAAAAAAAAAAAAAAAAAAAAGTGATCAATAAATAACATTTGATAACTTAAGAGTGGTCTTGAATACTCTTAAAATATTGTTTTCAGGTTAGATTAGAATATTAGAAAGGGTGAAGAACCTGTTTACAAGGTGCCTGTCCAAGAACAATGTTAACTTTATTTTAATTCTTTAACTTCCCCTTTAATCATCACCATCATCAGGCATCAAAAAGGGTCCCTAAATGAATTGATCCCTTCAACTTATTAGCTCGATAGGTTTAACATAATAACATAATACCAACTATAAGAAATAATTTAAATTTTGAGTATTTTTTGTCAAACAAAAAAAAATTTAAAAAAATAAAACAAATTGTGACTTTCCAATATCTGTTAATATAACCAATGTTTTATTTATATGGAGACAGGGTCCGGGGTTAATGAATAAAAAATTTATATGTACTCATTTTAACTCATTTTTCCTTCTAACCTGATTTTTCTTTTCCTTACCTGTAACTAATAACAGTTCAAAGCTTTTTCAATTATATGATTTACATTCCATCGCTAAAATAGCGCAACTTATTGCGCATTAAATAAAAAACTAAGGAAAACATAATAGAAAATAGCCGAAAGGGTAAAAGCTGGTATATTTGAAGGAACGTATCAAGTTAAGGTGTCAAATTTTCGAAATGAACAGTGTAATTCAAATTAATTTCCTTTATGCATAACCTCTCTTTATTGATGGGAATGCTGATCAAAATCAAGTTTCAAATGCATTAGTTGAGGTTAGTTCATAAAGTCTGTCCACGTGAAGGAAAATAATAAAATTATAAACATTTTACAAGATACACTAAAATTAAATAAAATTAGGCTGTAAGTGTTCATTGTTATATGTAATGAGGATTCGGAAAAAATGAATTTTTATTTCAATAAAAATCAATAATCATTTACAACCCACTTTTATTCAATCTTCATGTATCATCTGTTAGTGAAATTTAGGATATTTCCGCTCAAGCATAGTTTAGTACATTGGATCACAATAATTTGCTTGAATTCCTACAATAAATTTATAACCAATGTGTTTGTCATTATTTTTCAAAATACAGTCCTAATGCCCTATAGGAAATTGAAGTATTTATTTTGCCAATAATACGTTAAACATTAAATCGGAAATGAAATGAAATCAAAAGCAAAACCTCAATAAAATTCCAATGAATTAAATAATTTCTACATTGAATATTGAAAACAAAGACTGTAAACAGAAGACAAGTTTACAGAGATTATGCCCATTAAAAAGTTATTTTCTAATGTATCTACTGCACAGATCACATTGGATTCATTTAAATAGAGTACATATAATAACACAGCTTTTTACATAAAAGGAATGCATCAGAGTACAAAATTATTTAATCATGCAGATGTCATACCTTCATCAGAATGGGAAGGCATCTCATCTTCATTATCATCTACTACTTCTAATTCCAGATAACCTTCTACCTCGGGGGAAGTCGGTGATAACGGTACTTCTTCTTGAAACGAGGTTGGATTCATACAAGCAAGATTCTCATCTTTCAAACAATTTGCTTTCAAGAGTAAGTTAACGGCTAGTACATCGGATTCAAGAAGTTCCTCTGCATTTTTACTGTAAAAATTATTTAAATTTTTTTAAAAATTTTTTTTATTAACATAAGTACTTTTTATAATTTGGGAAAACAATTTAATAAAAACATAACCTTTTCAAGGATGAGAAAGAAAAACAAATAAAAAGAAGAAAACTCCCTAATTCAACTCTCGGGTGAACACATATATAGGTTTTAAATTGCAAATTTTAAATACAGAAAGAAAACAAATGTACTGTCGGAAATACAGAGGGTTAAGAGAATCAGGAAGTATGGAACAGTTTATTAGTCTTTTTCCATTACACTCAACCCTATCCAATGGATGTTAAAAAACAATATAGTAAATGAAAAAAAAAATTTATTTCTCCGTGAAATTACAACAAACATTGATTGAATGTGCGTCTTTATGTATACTGCAATTCTCAAAGCTGTACAAGATGAACCATTGTTTAGAAGTGCTTATGTTTCATCATCATTTATTCAAAACAAATGCTAACGTTTGAAAGCATATATATATATATATAAGCTGGGTTGAAAAGATACAAAAGTTGTAGTGCAGATTTGAAACAACTTTATTTTGGTGCTCACTTCAGATACAAACTGAAATGTGTTAAAAGTAAGTTCTTCAAGATTTGTTTTCATACCCCAACTTTACCTTGAATCTTCTTATTTAAAAACAAAAATATATATATAGCCAGATATACAGTATAGCTTAAATATCCTTACATTCTTACATGCTAAACAACCTGCATAGTACAAAATCTCATAGAAAATCAGATTTTGTCTGTACTGAAGGTATTTCGATTCGAGAATGTTTGGTTTGTAGTATTGCACCATGTCGAGAAGTATGACCAATGACCCTACTAGAAACAGCGGAAACATCTTTGACATTTCTTTCAACATCGACCGAATGACACGGATACTTTGGTAGGAGAATTTGTTGATTACTAACCAAAATATCATCACTAATATCATCAAGAAGAGGTGGGGGGGTGATAGGAGTACTCCCCCAGTCTATCATTTCCATGTAGGAAGTGGCGTTGAGATTGACGTTTAGCTGCCTTTTATCAAAGCAGCGAACTTGCACATTGGTGGAGGATATTTTCTTTCTTGCTTGAAGAATTTGTTGACATGAAAATCTTCTTATTGTTTCCCGTTCATCTGCAACACCAGCTAGCAACAAGTTTTCTGGATGACAAAAATAGGAGTTGTTTAGGAGCACTGGAGAAATGATGTTCTGATCCTCAGGAGAAAGTTTTTGATATTGTGATACCATAAAGTGAAAATTCTTTGCACCATCTTGACAGAAGGGATGGGAGCGGATATAGAACCATATGGGGGCATAGAAGTTCAGTACGAATCGTACCAAACGCCTCAGATCATCAGATGCGGATTCTGTTGAAACGTACAATCGAAGCAGTCTGTTAGCTTTAGTTAGCCACCTTGCATGGCTTAAGGCACCCGGCTGTGCAGTTTTCAAATACCGCATATTATTATGATCTGCATTTTGTACCCCTTGCTGAATTAATAAACAGATTTTTAGTAAATACAGCTGGTCAGAACTTAGATCTTTCGTAACTGTTTCAGGAACATCAACTACAGAGCCTGGAATTGGTTGAAAATTAATGATGGGTTTGGTCTGAGGATCAAATGAGAGCAGTTTGGTTATAGGTCCTTCATGTGATGATGGGCCAGTTGTCTTCCCATCAACAACACTAAATAACTTCCTGAGTGGCAGTTCATTAAAATGCAACATGCATATGAGCCATTGAAGTGGTCTTTTAAGATGTAACTCCAACAGTTGTGATTATTCCATTCTTGTTACCCGTATTCACAGGAGTTCCATCGCAAATCACTGCTCTTAAAGTCTCTGTAGATCTTGTTCGTTCAATAATACCCAGAATTTCATTAAATACATCTGGAGATCTTCCTGAGTTAGGACTAACGTGATCGATGTAACATGCATCTGGAAATGACACTAGCACGTAATGTTCTTCTCTAACTTTTCTACGCACACCTCCAGTATCGACAAGTGTTTCATCTATTTTTCCATCGAAACCAATGCAGACCATACCTCTGTGTTGCAGCAAATGCTTCTCTGACTGTTTGTCTCTCCAGTATTTTCTTTGGCGTTGTAACTTACTTGGATCAACAACGTTTTTTGGTGACACAAGTCCGAGGTCCTTGAGGGCAGCATTAACTATGAGACATGCATCTCTATTGCTCACATTTGTCCTCTCTAATGCTTTACACAACTCAGGATACTGGTTTCTATTTTGAGGGTGACATTCTTCCATTTCTTCTGATTCTAAGGAAAATGATTCTTCTAGCACATCACTCTCACTGCCTGATAATTCAACTGAACTTACACATTTTTGCGTATCTTTGTGTCTCATCTTACTTTCAAATGTCAACCGTTTCCTTTTCCTTTCCTGAAGTTTCATGTTTTTCTCTGTTCTTTCCTTGTCCACATTTCCTATTATCATGCGTCTTGAAGTGTTTTGATCAAGCCAAAATTGCCATTCCAATACAGGGATTTTCTTTTCATTGGGACATTGACATTGATTACGTTCAACTATACCATTATGAACACACTTGCACGCGCTAATGTCGAAGAGACAAGAAAATGATTTTATTTTATCTTGATATTTTTGAGAAGATTGTTTATTTCTTGAATATTTCATCAAATCATTGACATTCACTATTAGTCTCTTCACTTTCACTATAACACTTTCAAATTCTATTGTTGGAATGCCTGCTTTATTGTATATGCCTTTAACTTCTGTTGCCACTAACTTTGCTAGATGAGTAACACTGGCATCTTTGTTGACTACTTGATGGAACTTGTAGGCTCTAAAAACATCCTCAGCCAGTGGTAGCTGATTTTCGACAAGTGGTTGTGGATAACCGAATATTGCATGCCTGTCTTTATGCCTTGTTGCACATGCCATGATACGTCTTGCAATAATAGTAATAAACACTGCACCCACAGGACTTATCTCAAACGTCGAATAGTCTGGATCTGAAATGAGACAAAAATAGCTCTCAATTAGTATTAAAACCAAATTTTGAAGAACAAAGCATATAAAATTCATAACTTAAGAACTTGAAATATACAAAGATTGGACTATTATCTAAAAGTTTTAGACACGGAATTTTGATATTTTAAGTTTTGTGCTCAGCGTTGTCAAATTTCCAAACCCATTTTTTTTTAATTTTAAAATGAAAAATTGCGGTAATTTTTTTTCTATTCAAGCGAAGTGAGTGAAATTTTCAGAGCTTATGTAGTCGGGGGAGATGCATATTTCTTACTTAGATAACTTCTTTGTATTTTTTATTAGTTTTGGATTTTTTCTTGAACCAAATTTAAAAACAAAAAAATTTTGGGAAATTTTTTAAAAATTTTCTTTAGAGTATACAAAAAAATTATCTAAGTAAAAAAGATGCATCTTGCCAAACTATATAAGCCTTGAAAATTTGATGTTGATAAGATGAGTAGAAAAAAAAATATATCAAAATATATCAGCCCCAAGCAAAAATAGCCGAAATACCCAAAAATTGGTGCCGGCCCTTAAAAAAATTAAAGTTGGGCCCCCTAAACATTGAGTAAATGCAAAATGATTTTTTGTCCCACTACAGGGAAGCCAAGGAGCACCAATTTGACCATGTTTGGTTATCCCACAAAAATTCAACCCAGCTTATATATATATATATATATATATATATATATATATATATATATATATATATATATATATATATATATATATATATATATATATATATATATATATATATATATATATATATATAATATTATTTTATTATTATTATTATATTATTATTATTATTATAAGTAGGTATTGGATATATTTTGTGATTTTAACTTGGATAAAAATGGAGAATGCAAATGAAAAAAGAGTGTGTGTGTTTTGTAATTTTCTTTTTCCCATATTTGATAGATATGATTTAGAAACTTGGAGAATTCGTAAAACATTATGTGAAAACACTGAGTGTTTTGTTCTGTTTATGATCCTTCGTACGCTAGCTATAATTTTGTACGAAACTCCACCCATACGTGTTCGAATTATCAGAAATGTTTGTAAATTTGAGGAGAAAAGTTTTTTTTTTTTTTAAATTTTTAATTTCAACTTAGCATATATATATATATATATATATATATATATATATATATATATATATATATATATATATATATATATATATATATATATATATATATATATATATATATATATATATTGCTATTTTTGCTATTTCTGAAATTCTGAAGAGTTTCATACATTAAAATTGCTATTGAACGGATAGCAAATACCAATTTTTAGATTATGGATTTTAATATTTTAGTAATAACTTAAAGCTTAAATTTCTTTCGTTTTATATAACGGTAAAAAATATTAAAATATTAATTTTGAATTTAAATGTAATGAATTTGATTTTCCTCCATTTTGTTTGCTTCTCTTCGGTATAAATTATATTTCCAGTTTTTATTTTAAATAACAAAATGCCAATTAACGTAGCCTTTATAACCGAAAAAATGTCCAAGTATAAATTTATTCTTGAGAAATCAATTTTTCTTTCTAATTCAATCTCTAATAGATATATTCTATCAATATGAAAGTATGTATCATTTCTATACTGCCATATCTTAGACTCTTTTCTTAATAATAATATTCAAGTAGTTTGAAGATGACATCTGATTGATTTCAGTGTTAATTTTCCACTCTTGTGCATGGGAGTCTGTGTTGAACGGCATTCTAATTCTGTTTATCTAAGTCACTGTCCTTATTCGTACGCAGTTCTCATCTTTTAATCACATTCGTCAATTGCAAAAAAAAAGTTCTTAATAAAGTTGTTCGAAGTTTTCCAACGACGTTTTTTAAACCTGAAAAAGGGATGTCATTTGTCCCTCCCTTTTTTTCTTTTTTGTTATGTTGACTCTTTGGATGGAATTGTTATGCGGAAATCGTCTTTAGAGTCCGGCCCAAAATTGGTTCCTTGTCTCAACGTTGTTCTTTTGGAGCATCTGCGAGAGTCGTAAAAGACTTTCCCTTTTCCACACTCATAATGAGAACAAAAACTAAAGCTTTCATTTTTCTTTATAATGAATCAACCTATTTTTCTTCTCTACTCCCACCACCACCACCATCACAAACTTTTATATATATATATATATATATATATATATATATATATATATATATATATATATATATATATATATATATATATATATATATATATATATATATATATATATATATATATATATATATATATATAAAGTGACTCGTTTGTTTGCTTCGTATTAAAATGAGGAGGTGTAAATTCTTATGCAATGAAAGGAAGACAGTTCATGTTTAAAAAAAAAAAAAAATGTTTAGAGATTTTTACAATATAATTTCTTTGTCCATGTCTTTTGTATGAAATTTGTTAAATCTCCATAAGTGTGGCAAATATACTCGTATATTATAAATATTTGGGTTTTGTCGTCCTTTTCACCATTATTTCTCATTTAAAGTGCATCACAAAAGAATGGTGCCCTCACTACTATTACGATCCCTCTTCGAGTCCTTTTTTTGGGCACTACTTGAATTTTTGTGTAAGAATTTGGGTTTTATTACTTTCGACTTTATTTTCTCTAGCGGTAAATTACGAGTACCATTGTGCTAAAGTAAATAAATATTGAGAACAAGGGCTTTTAAAGCTGTTCGTTTTAACCCCCCATTTGGGAAGAACATGCTAATAAACTACCTTAATGGTAAATAACATTTTGTTCCCAGTTAGTTCGTTCCTCCGTTGTCTATCTTGTTATATTACTCTTTATATTCATTTTGCAAAGATTGAAAAGTTTCTTATTAATTTTTTATTTTAATGGCCTTTCTTTTAAAAATGCTGCTCACATTCGCCTGTGGATATGGCCATTTTACACAAATTGAATTGCAGTTAAATTAACAATATAACATTGATTTGAAAATCTTTCTTCAGAAAACTGTATTAATTTTAGCAAAATCAGAACCATTTCTATCTACAATGAACCTTTTTTTTTCTTAAGATTTTTCTTTTGCCGAAGTCGTTTAATTAATTTAAAACTTCTTATACAGTCTTAAAATTCATTCCTAAACTCGGAGAGATTCTGAGACTGATTTCACTTTTTTCTTTACTAATTGTCAGGATAGGCTGTAAAACCCTTTGATTAGTTTTATTGTAACTTTAGATTTCTTGTCAGTTTACAAATAAATCCGTGGATCATTTCGATCTGAAGAATATTTTTTGAATCTTTTTGAAATTTGTCCATTTTCGGGGATTTTAATGTTCACCATTAGTAGTGACGTAATTCAAGTGGTATTGACTTACGCTTATTAAAGGGAAAAGGACTTTTTACTAATTTAGTTCACTGTGGTGCTTGCAGATGATTATCTATGACTGACACATGATTACAAATTAACATTTGGGAATATTCATGTTTTAAGAGAGTATGGCGTTATAGACTCTTATAAGAAGCAAGTTGTTATTTTAAGAAAAATAAAATGAAAAACCTTTTTTTATCTTTAGTATAAATTTTATCTTTAGTATAAATAATAATTTTTCTCTGCATTTCAATATGTTTGTTCCTCATCACTCTTTTAAAAGTTCATTGGTTTCACTCTTTAAACACCTTTTTATTATTTTTTGTCATTTTACCATATATATATATATATATATATATATATATATATATATATTATATATATTATATATATATATATATATATATATATATATATATATATATATATAATAAATAAATAAATTAAAAAATATAAATTAATATATTATTATTAATTGTTATAATATATTATATATATATATATATATATATATATATATATATATATATATATATATATATATATATATATATATTATATATATATATATATATATATATATATATATATGAATCTTGCATGGGGAAAAAGGAAAGAGGCGTACAAGAAACCCATCAGTGTTGTGAAAATTGAAGTCGTCATCAAAATCACTTGCCGACATACCCCAAGATAGATTTTTGAAAGTTCGTATGAGAAAGTGAAAGTTTCCAGACATACATTAGATGATTAGACTGAGGGTCTTGAAGAAATGAGACTGACGGTTTAGTCTGTGATCAGAAAATTAGACAAAAGATGAGGTGGTGTGCGTGTAAGGAGTTCAAAAGATCAATGTTTATTTCAATAGAGAATTGCATATAGTGTAAGGAGAGCGATGCAACGATTCGGTGACTAGATAGATAATGGAGAAGTTCAGTGAGAGTATGGGATTCGATGTGACGAAAAGCTATAGATTCCACTTGCTCAAACAGCTGTATGAGTGGAATCATCGCACATGTAGAACTCGTACACCATACAGAGAATGAAAACGCAATTGCTTAAAAAAGCCACAGGGACGATGTAAAATATTTCTGAAGACTCCCAAAATTACTAACCCATCAAAATCAAAAAGAAATTCCTAGACTTTTATCAACAGAGGAAAGTTTTGAGCTGCGTAATGTAAAATAAAGTTACTGTTGTGAAGAATATCGCTTCAAGAAACTGATGAAGAAAATGAGTTTTTGTAGAATTGAAAACGACTGTTTTCTTTGCCTCTATTAGAAAGTAGAGAAAGATAGGAAGTCAGTTGCTCTATGATTCTTTTCCAACATCTGTTATTTGTTGTTGCTAAAGGTTACTTTTCAAAACGAAAAGATTTAATTAAGGTAGTGTCATCGGCTTAAGAATGGATAGTTTATAAAGCGACAGAATGATCATCAATGAAGAGTAGGTTGAATATTGAAAAGAGTGATTAGGAATTTTTGATATGGAACAGCTTGATATATATATATATATATATATATATATATATATATATATATATATATATATATATATATATATATATATATATATATATATATATATATATATATATATATATATATATATATATATATATATATATATATATATATATATATAATAAGTAGTAAAGTACGCGCTTTTGACGGGTGCAGAATTTATCGGACACGCTTTTGACTAAAAAGAAAAGGCCTAACGGTCTTTTCTGCAATTGTGTGCAGTGTTGCATTCTCAGGGACTTTCCTGACATTTTTCTGTCCGCTCACGAACCCACGCGGGCACCCTTCCTCCTTGCCTCCCGATTCAAACCGGATTGAAGCTCAAAAAATGGTGAGGAAAGAGAGTAAGTAATTGTGCAAACTCTGGAAACTTCCTAATACTGATTTTGGGGGGTTCAAGGGACCCCCGGGAACCCCTTCCCCTGACATGAGATCAATTTCGATGGGTTGAACCCCTCAAAATGGTGTCAGGAAAGAACGTGAGGTCATTCTGATCAGAGTGATTTGCAATTGCAAATCAAAATCTCGTTAGGCTTTTTTGCAGTCAAAAGCGCGTCCCATAAATCCTGCACCCGTCAAAAGCGCGTACATTACTACTTGATATATATATATATATATATATATATATATATATATATATATATATATATTATATATATATATATATATATATATATATATATATATATATATATATATATATATATTATATATATATATATATATGACATTTTTCCTCATGTTTTGAATGTACGGCCTGTCCTCGTTCAACTCTACTTTAAATGATTTAATAATAATATTTTTCTCAGTAATATAAGTACGCATATATTCAGCCGATTCCGAAGAAAAGAAGCCGCCATTATCCTTCCAACTATCGTCCTATAACTCTAATGTTCTGTTCAAAATCTTTGAAACTCTCATTTCCTAGGACCCATTTCATCTGGAGTTTCATTCCCTTTTTTCAAATCAGTATGGCCTTAGACGTTCGAGGTTTACTGGTGACATACTTTCCTATCTTACTTCTGCTCTTTGGGACTATGGAGAGTCTTATGTATTGGGGCTTGATATTTCAATGGCTTTGGAAATCTTACCGATGACTCAACGGTCCATTTTTCCATCATATCAAATCTCCTTCTGCTTCTAGAGTTGTGTTTAGGTTTCTAACTCTGTTCTTGCAGATCTGGACGGGATTTCCTGGTTGGATCGCCTCAACATTGTGAAATTCGACTCTTTTAAAAACTCAACTTCACATCTCCTTCTCAAAAACATTTCCCAATTTTCCTATCTCCTTCGACGGCTCTCCCGTTTCACCTGTTAACAACATAAACAAAGAAAAAATTGTCTTCGAAACCTCGTATCAGAACAGTTGGTAAGGCAGCCTCAAAGAAACTTGGAATACTGTTTTGGTTGCGGGAATTTTTTTCTTCTGAACAGTTAGTTCAATTATATAAGGGTCCTATCCGTCCCTCCTTGTGTGGAGTATTGTTATCACATTTATGGGGGGATGGGCCCCGTTTTCTTCCTTTTGGATAGTGTTGATTTTAAGGCTTAAAAATTAATAAATTAACCCCTAATTTCAAACTCATTGACTCTGTCTCGGCGACGTTTGCTCACTATATCTTTTCTATTGGTATACTACAACGGTCGGTGCTTGGGGGAAGTAACCTCTTGCATTCCACCACCATTGCGTTGCCTTCGTAGCACAAAGAATGCCTTGCTTTCTCACGAATTAAGTGCATATGTTGTAAACACTAAGGATTTCCCTTTGTGTTACCTCATCCAGCCACCTCTTTTCTGTGGAACTCTACTATTATCTTTAAAAAAATTTCTTTAAAGCTTCTATCTGCTTTTTCCTGAGAGAGATTTGCGTTATGCTTTGTCTTCAGTGGGTTTTCTTTTATTTCATATTTCTGCCCCTCCTTGAAACTGACACTGCCCATGAGTGGTGGTAAATTATATAATATATATATATATATATATATATATATATATATATATATAATATATATATATATATATATATATATATATATATATATATATATATATATATATATATATATATATATGTAGCTAATGGAGATATATAATCAGATTTCATAAGGGTTTTCAGTTGAAAAAATTTTGTTCTTTGATCGTAAATAAAATTGTAATCATTTTTGCATGTATAGAGTCCATATGAAAGACCTCGTGTTCCGTGCTCGTAAACGGCTTCTAAGGTTACTTTTACGGGTCATATTTTGTCTTACATTTTCTGCTGAACTGGATGTGAATTACATACAGTACAGAAATCATTAAAATGCGCATTATTGCACTGAAAGGATGCGAAACTGTTCGGGATCGTTCATGGGCGAAAAGGGGAAATTGATAAGAGTTGGAGGAGCGAGTCTCTTGGGGTCTGAGGAAAAGGCGTTCAGAAGTGTAAGAGAAAACGCTAATGGAGCGTAAGAAGGGCAATGAATACTTTAGGGGAATCGGGCTACACCCTTATCTCAAAACAGGAGCAAAACTGCAAATTTTGTGTGTGAATTGGATCGCAAACAAAATGAAGATAACTCATTCATGAGGTCAGGTCACTCTAAATAAATGATAATTATAGATGTAACTGTCGCTTATTTAATTAATTCTTTCATTTCAGATTTTTAAACTGTATTTTGTCCCACACGAAAGAAAACACATTTTGGGTTCATGTGAACTTCATCTTATATTCAGCAACTGTTTGAGAGAGAAAAAAATGCAAATCACGCAAAACATAACTGAAATAATAGGCTGCAATGAACGAAGGTTTTCAAAACATTATTTTGGGACATAAATGCCTATGTGCGTATTGAACCAATTCTCGTTCTTTGCCTTTATGATCACTGACGACTGTTTGGAGAGCGCATCCATACGAGACGTGTTTGTTCTGAAATGAGTTTCGAAGAAGGCTCTCATGTCCTTCCTAACAAATGATGACGAGAACCCAACCATAAAAACGAAAAAATGATGCTACAAACTTCTCTTAAACTACACTAACGAATATTTTACCTGAGTCTTTTACCTTTCCAAATTCACTGCCATTTCTACCTTAAAAATATAGTATTTATATATATATATATATATATATATATATATATATATATATATATATATATATATATATATATATATATATATATATATATATATATATATATATATATATATATATATATATATATATATATATATATATATATATATATATATATTATATATATATATATTAGATAATTATCGGTATCGGCTGGTATTGATAAATTTTATTTTATCGGGGAGGGTATCAGTATATTAATTTTTTAAGTATAGGGATGGCAAAAAAAAAAAAAAAAAAAAAAACCGATTAAATTTATATTGACTTATTTAGTTTACGTTACATTTTTAAATTTGTTTCATTATTATATTATTATTTGTTATTATTATTATTATTATTATTATTATTATTATTATTATTATTATTATTATTATTATTATTATTATTATTTGAGTAGGTATAAAAGTTGCGTTTCCACAAAACGGAATGGGTATGTAAACAGGGTGGATACTAGTTATAACGACAAACCCTGGGATTTTATTACACCCGCTAGTCTGGGCAAATCATGTTTAATAAACCTAGCTAGGGAAATGCACGGTTAAGGAGGAAATACTGATACCCACCCTTGGAGGTATACGTTGTATGTGGCAATTGGTTTATCTGTGGAACGTACGGCAAGCGTAAGCTGTGTAGCTCCGATGATCGCTTCGTAAAGTCTGTAAAATTTTTTTTTTTGTGATGGTTCTTTTGGTAACATTGTAGAGCGCTTGGCAACGGCTGATTCGGAGACAGCTTTCCCAACAGTAATGGAACAAGCGATCATAAGGTGTACGTGTATTACAGAATACCGGCATTGAATCAGTGACAATGGTACGTTATCCATACCGCCTACAGGCTATTATGTTACTTAGATATGGGCGAACGAACGGGAACGGTCGTAAGGCATCAAGATTGTATCGCGCCACGTATCCTAATAGACGACAACGACATCACACGACCTTCACCTTAATCCTTAGGAGGATGCATGAAAGCGGATACCTCCCACAGTTGACCGTGGACGGCCCTGTGTTGTTTACATACTTGCGATGGAGGAAGCTATTCTCCAGAAGACGAGAAATTAAGTGCAAAATTAAGTGCACGAATTAAGTGCAAATATTGTAAACATTAAAGGTTTCCCGTTGTGTTGCCTCATTAGGCCACATCTATTCTGTGGAACTCTACTATCATCTTTAAAAAAATTTGGGATCATTGTGTTAGCTCCAAAAATCTTTCCGGTCTCCACGGTGTATCTCGTCGGACCGTATTGAACGTACTTCATGATGAGATATGTAGAAGCCTGCATCGCGTTAGAAAGGTCTCTTTTTGAACACCTATGATTTGACTGGTGTGTTAAACCACGTAAATAATATCATATTAAAATAAATGGGTGTTTCGATAAGTTTTGTACCTCCTCAACACCGAGGAGTGTGTGAGCTATATGTAATCAAACGTGCATTTCCTTCATTAGGTTCATAAACATATGTCCTGCATAACGTTTAATAAGATCCCAGGGTTTATCGGTATAATTAACATATATATATATAATATATATATATATATATATATATATATATATATATATATATATATATATATATATATATATATATATATATATATATATATATATATAATAAGTAGTTTCGAAAAATTTGGCAACCTGTCCCTAACGGTCTTTTCTGCATTTGCGTGCAATCCTGCATTCTCAGGGACCTTCCTGACATTTCCTTTGTCGGTTCGCGGACCCCCGGGGCCCCGGACTCCCAGACCCCCAATTTCGAAATTTCAACGGACTGAACTGCAAAGAAAATGGTAGGAAAGAAAGTGAGTGAACGCAGCAATTTTCAAACTCAGGCAACTTCCTGATACATTTTTGGGGGTTTACGGGGCCCCTTCCCTTGCTGAGCCAATTTCAATGGGTTAAACCCCAAAATGGTATCAGGAAAGAGCGTCTTTATTTGAAATGATTTTTCTTTGCAAATCAAAATCACATTTGGTTTGGTTGCCAGATTTAAAGTAGCTAAATCTGGCACC
>SEYY01022266.1:10000-17760 GCA_009176605.1 Armadillidium nasatum | reverse complement strand
TCCAATAACCCTGTGACCCCATATCCCGACCCATACCATTACTTTATCAGCACACTGCATCTTTGTTGGGTTTAGCCATTGAAGGTTTGTAGTGCTCCAATAAGGTACATTTTGTCGATTCACCTTTCCATTGACGTAAAAGTTTGCCTCGTTTGTAAACAATATTCCGGCTGAGAAACCTGCATCCTCTTGAAATTTACTCAATACCCACTCACAAAATTCCAACCGTCAATCCGAGTCGTCTTCACACATATGCTGTGCCAAATGATGTTTGTATGGATCTATTTGTTTCTTTTTAAAATGCGGCCGATACTCGACCTGCTGATACAGATTGTAGCAGGCAACCGTCATATACCTTTCTTCGGACAGTGTAAGCGCGGAGAGTACCCTTCGTGTTGTACCTTCATTGCTAGCAGTACGTCTGCAACCGCTTCTCGCCTGATCTTTAACAGATCCTGTTTTTTTTAAACTTAATTATGAGTTTTGCCTCAGTGTCGTGTGTGGTAGTCGTCCCATGTTTTCTGTTAAAGTCGGCTGTAACCTTCCGACAGCTTCCTTATCCGGCCCTAATGATAATGTCAATCCATTGATCTTTAGTCAAACTCATCTTACTGGATATCTGTAAAAAATACATATGCTAAAACTCCTATTCTGGAAACTTATGGGACATCCTACTATATATATATTATATATATTATATATTATATATATATATATATATATATATATATATATATATATATATATATATATATATATGCCTCTTTGGTGGGCAAAGGCCGGAGGCCCACCAAATTCCACCAGATTGGGAACGGGATCTGATCGCCAAGGGCAACGTGACCCGATACACGACGTTTAAAAGTGTGCAAGTCAAAGGAAGTTGGGAAAACAGATAAAGGAAGTGTGTTCCATACTTTCCCAGTAGGGTACATGTGAGCATAGCGGTTAAGTATGGGGTCGGAGAGTTGGACAGAGAAAGGATGAAACTGTGAAAAAAGTCATGTCGCACGAACCCTTCTCAGTGGAGGAGGTATGCAACGTGAGAGTTCAGAAGAGCAATGTTCGTTATAATAGCGATAGTATAGAGAAAGTGATGCAAAAATTCGAAGGGAAGAAAGAGACTGGAGTGAGTTAGTAAGAGCAGGAGAATTGATACGACGAAAAGCCCTAGACTCCACCTTTTCGAGAATAGCTGTATGTGTGGAACCACCCCAGATGTGAAAGGCGTACTCCAGACAGGGGCAAACAACACCCCTATACAGAGCAAGCAACTGGGGTTGGCGTAAAAAAAACTACGAAGGCGTCTCAGAACACCCAACCTCTTAGAAGCTTGTCCTTTCCAAGAAAGATCACGGGAAAAGAAACACCGAGAATTTGAGGACAGATGAAGGTTTGAGTTGAGTGTTTTAGAAGAAGATATCATAGTTGTGTGGAAGATTGTGTCGAGTAGAGATGGAGGAATTGAGTTTTTGAGGCATTGACCACCAATTTGAATACGAGAAACAAAGATTCAGTTGCTCCAAGGCCATCCTTCTTGAATCTATCAACTGCTGTTGGGAGGGACGTCTTTCAAATTGAAAGGAGTAATGGAGGGTGGAGTCATCGGGATAGGAGTGTATAGGAGACAAAGTAATAGAGAGAAGGTCATTGATGAAAATTAGGAAAAGAGTTGGAGATAGGACAGATCCTTGAGGAACACCACTATTTATAGATTTATAGGAAGAACGGTGGCCGTCTACAACAGCTGCTATAGAACGACCGGAAAGGAAATTAGAGAGAAGGTCACAGAGAGAAGGATAGATTCCGAAAGAGGGAAGTTAGAAATTATATATATATAATATATATATATATATATATATATATATATATATATATATATATATATATATATATATATATATATATATATATATATATATATATATATATATATAATATATATATATATATATATAAATATATATAAAATATATAAATATATATATATATATATATATATATATATATATATATATATATATATATATATATATATATATATATATATATATATATATATATATATATATATATATATATATATATATATATATATATATATATATATATATATATATATATATATATATATATATATATATATATATATATATATATATATATATATATATAATATATAATTATATATTAATTGTCTGACCTTCGATATATAGAAATATCGGTATATCGAAACATCGATATATCGATGCAAAATTTTTGACATTTGTATTATTATTATTTAGCTTTTATTTCATTTATGCCTATTAGTATTATTATTTTTCTTATTGTTATTATTATTATTATTATTAGTTCTCTAGTGTACTTAGTTTGGCTTATGATAACCTGAACGATCGACGTTGCCGTGTTATACAGGCCTAAACGATAGATGGAAATTTCAAAATACCTAAAAATATCGGCCACTATAATATATAATTATTAATATATATATATATATATATATATATATATAATATATATATATATATATATATATATTATATATATATATATATAAACCGACCGGGGCTGGAATTTGGCGGGCCGGGGCCGGGGCCGGGGTAACCCAAATTTGGCCGGGCCGGGGCCGGGGCCGGGCCGGGGTTGGCTGGGGTTGCTAAAATTTGTAAAGGTCCAAAAGCATGAAATTTTAGGTTAAGAAAATTAGATATAAGGTTTATTTAATTGAAGGAAGGAGTAGATAGCCAACATTACTTAAATTAATGATTACATGCATTTCTTAAAAAAATAAAATTACAGTTTTGTATAGTTAAAGTTTAAAAAAAGTACAAAAATTAAAAAAAAAATTATTCTAATTCATAATAGTGATTTAACACGTTTACCTAGGTAAGACCCAAAGGTAAAGTTTGAAAAAATGAAAATGTATAAAATTATAGAATTTATACATATCATTGTTTTTTTTGTTGTACAACTGTATCATTTAGCTGCATTATTTAAAAATTATTATTTTGTTTATACTTTCAGTCAATATGGCTAAAAGATCAGCTTCTGCAGTATTTGAATATTTTACAATGTTTCAGGATAGGCTCGAAATAGCTAAATGTAACATCTGCAGTCAGAAAATTAGAAGAGAACCTCCGGGTGCTACAAGTAAAAAAATTTAAACCAAATTTTAAACACAAAGATGAACATTCACTAGCAAAAAGGAGCGGTCAAAGAAACAGAAAAGAAAAAAATCTTAATTTTCTTATATTTTCTTGAAATTTTTTGTTATTATTTGAATGATTGAGCTGAAATTTTCAAAATATGTGAATTTTTTCACGAAGTTCTGAGTTGATTTCGAGCATTTTTTTGAGTCTATAACGGTTTGAAACTTATTTGGACCCAAAGTTGAAAAAAATGAATAACTGGGTCAAACCACTGGTCCACATGAGCTGAAAATTTAACTGAATACCTTTGCCCCAATTTCTTGCATTGGTGGGAATAGATTTTTGATATCACGTCTAGAAATTTTTTTTTTGCAAAATCGTACCCTTCTGGAGGAAAAATTATTTAAAAAAAAAATGCTACCTACTATTTTTTTTTATTTGTGAATATTGTTTAGAAGAGGAACAGGGCAACAATTTTTATTTAGTGCATTTTTAAATGCCCTTTGTTTGAAACGAGATATAGCCCCTCAAACTTTGGGAATTTTTGAAATTTGGCCAAAAATGGACCTTTTTGAAGGCTATATCTCAAAACCAACGAATCTCATCGAATAAAGTACATAGAGGAATTTGTAGCCCCACCCCTCCTCTATACACACCAAAAATAGGAAATGTTATAGTTGTATTTTTAAAAAAAAGATTTTGTCTGAAAAGGTGGATTTTTTTAGTTCAAAAATTTTTTTTCTATAGTTGGTCAGTTTTTGGCTTATAACATTTTTTCTATAACTCTGGAAACAAAAGTCTATTAGAGGCTTTTGTAGCCCATATAATTTTGAATAAATAGTCCAACTTTCAGCTCATTATAAAAGTGGTTTGGCACCACCATTCTATTGAAAAAAGGGTAAAATTTCCAAAAAAATTTTTAAAACCGTAATAGACTCGGAAAAACGCTAGAAAGGGACTTTTCTTACCGGTAAAAAATCTATATACACTGAAAGTTTCAGCAGAATCGGCTGAAAATAAAAAAAAGAAATTTTTTTTTGTAAAATTTGCCATTTTAACCCCGGCCGGCAACCCCGGTTTTCCCTGATTTTTAGCCGGGGCCGGGGTTGGCCGGGGCCGGGGCCGGGGCCGGCCGGCCCCGGTAATATATAATATATATATATATATATATATATATATATATATATATATATATATATATATATATATATAATATATATATATGTATATATATATTACACATCACCACCACTCCCTGGCAAAACCCTATTCAGGAGGGGGTGTCGGAAAAAAAATAAATTATAAAGAATATATATATATATATATATATATATATATATATATATATATATAATATATATATATATATATATATATATATATATATATATATATATATATATATATATAGGGTGGTTAAATTTTAAGGGCCGATGTTGATTTGAATACAACACAAATTACCTTACATTGTGTATCTTTCCATGGTTCAAATTGAGTAGTTGAAATTGAAAAAGTCAAATGAAATGCAGTAAAAACTTGACGTTTAGGTGTGGTTCACATTCAACATCGGCCCATCCAATTATCCACCCTTTATTAAACTAATAGGGTGGTTAAATTTTAAGGGCCGATGTTGATTTTGAATAAAACACAAATTACTTTACATTGTGTATCTTTCCATGGTTCAAATTGAGTAAGTCTGAAATTGAAAAAAGTCAAATGAAATGCAGTAAAAAACTTGACGTTTAGGTGTGGTTCACATTCAACATCGGCCCATACAATTTAACCACCCTATAATATATATATATTATATATATATTATATATATATATATATATATATATATATATATATATATATATATATATATATATATATATATATATATATATATATATATATGCGAATTGTAGATCAAGAGTGAGGGTGAAGAGAGAACTATCGGATTGGTTTAGCATAGGAGTGGTATTGAGACAGGGGTGTGTAATATCTCCATGTTATTTAATATATTGATGAATGGTTTACTTAGAAAAAATTGAGAGAGAAAGGAAGAGTATTACGTTGAGAAATATGGAGGGTGAATGTGAAGTGAATGCTTTACTTTTTGCAGATGATGCGGCATGTGTTGGTGGCAGAATCTGGAGAAAAGATGAGAATACCTGTGAGAGAGTTTGAAGGGAAATGTGCAAACACAGATTGAAATTCAATCCAACGAAGAATAAAGTTATGAGGATTGGAGGTGGGGATGAGGAAATGTGGAGAGAGGAATTGGTTTGTAGAAGTGTGAGAATGGAAACTTGAGGAGGTGAATGAATTCAAATATCTAGTAATGTTGGGTGGAAGGTAAGGGTGGGACGGAAAAAGGAATAAAGAACAGAGTGGTAGAAGGAATGAAAGTATTGGGGGGCCTAAGAAAAGTATGGAAGAAAGGAAAAATTTCGAAAGAAATAAAGAAAAGAATGTTTGAATGTATGTGTTCACCTTCTGTATTGTATGTGTGTGAAACATAGACGATAAGTGCTCGTCGAGAAAAAGTTTCAATATCTTTGAGATGAAAGATTTGAGAGCGATATATAAATTGAGAAGGATTGATAGGATTTGAAATGAAAGAATAAGGGAGATGTGTAAATGGAAGAATGGTGTAATTGATAGAGAGGAGGAGGATGTGCTAAAATGGTTTGGACATATGTGAAGAATGAAAGAGAAGAGAATGGTTGGCAAGGTACGTAGATCCGATGTAGATAGGGGAAGGGTAGGGGGAAGAGGAAAGGCCGAAGTGGAGATGGATGGATGGAGTGAGAGTGATTTTGATGGAAGGAATTTGAGTTTAGACGAAGGTAGAAGATTTGTGGAGACAGAGATGGAGGGAGGTGGTGAAAGCGTTGAAAGGTAGGAATAGTTATGTTTGTAAGGGAATTGTGGCGGGCACCACCTCACGAAAGTGGGAAAGGTGATAGTGAAATATATATATATATATATATATATATATATATATATATATATATATATATATATATATATATATATATATATATATATATATATATATATATATATATATATAATTAACATCCGCATCCGCATCCTCATCAAAATTACATCCGCATCCGCATCCAAACTTTTCGAAAATTCAAAATCCGCATCCGCATCCGCACTTTCGAAAATTCAACATCCGCATCCGCATCCGCTCTTTCGAAAATTCAACATCCGCATCCGCACTTCTCCAAAATTCAACATCGCGCATCCGCAAATTGGAAAATATGACATCCGATCCATCACTAATATATATATATATATATATATATATATATATATATATATATATATATATATATATATATATATATATATATATATATATATATATATATATATATATATATATATATATATATATATATATATATATATATATATATATATATATAATCCTTACGTTTATAGGAAGAATTTTGATTAAACACTAATATATAAAAGACTTTCTTCAGCTTAAAATTACAGTAATTTTAATTCAGAATTTTTTTTTATTTAATTGTAATTTGTTTTAAGAATGAGTTTAAAACGTGTTGGCATAAAACTATACAGGAAATACGTTTCCAAAAATAGAAAACCTTTCTCAAAACTGATTATGCTATTGCATTGTAAATGATTTTAAGTATATTTCAAGATATTGTACGTATGTGCTACCCTACCGTATTATAAAAGTCCTGTCCCAATTCGCGGAAGGAATTGAAAGATAACGAATAGCTGGTCTCATGTGCAAAAAGCAACATTGTGATGAAACAGGAGGAGGGAACAAATTTGAGGAAGCTGTATCCAACGCCAAAGATGTGGACAAGAGAGATCATATAAGATTTCCCACCATGTAAATGAATTTTAAATAACAATCGAATGGGTCCAGAACCAGAATAGACCTGTGTAAGGCGCATTTAATTTTTTAGTTATTTATTATTTTCAATTTCGATCTTTAAGGACATTTACAGGGATTATATTTTTAACTTTTCATTAATAAATGAAACATCGGGAGCAGTATGAAAAGGATGAAAATCAAACTTTTTTTATATGAGCAATAAACTTTTTTTATGAATTTATCGAAATCTTACAAAGATGAAGGCTTAGTAACAAAAAGAACGGAGGGACATAAAGGAGTTTTGCCAGTAAGAGCCTGAAAGTGAGAATAAACGGAATCGTTAGGAATACATCGAAACGTTATAGATAATAACCAGTTGTCCTTTCTTGCAAAAAGGTCTTTTATAAGATGTGGTAAAATCTCAGAGGTTATAAATTTGAGGGTGATAAGCGCAGGTCATCAAGCGATGAAAAACAATATGACGAGAAAACTCAATAAATAGCTTCCTGCAATATTGAGGTCCCCGACCATTTATAATATGCAAGGAATATCATTTATAATATCTGGATATGCAGTTGAGTATGGCGTTTGAAACAGATTTTGTGGTTGTATTTTGAAAAAAGAAAACTTCCATTCATTTTATGTTTATATAAAAGCATGTAAGGAGGTATCGAAATGTTGCAGAAGGACTGTCGTAAGGAACCGTTTCCAAACGTCGAGAAGGATGATGAAGAAGCTCCACATGTACTCTGCTTTACAGTGATAGA
>SEYY01022266.1:2500-5000 GCA_009176605.1 Armadillidium nasatum | reverse complement strand
CTTTTGAGCCCAAACGCCAAAGAGCAAATTGGAAAAATTTAGTGCGCAAGCGCAAAAGCGCACATTTTTTCAAAAATTTAGTCCATAAACGCAAAAGCGCACATGTCCGCAAATCAAAATGTTTTTAAAGTGCAAAAAAAATAAATAAATAAATAAATAAAAAAAAAAAAAAATAGGGCGCAAGAATGTAAATATGAATTATTTTTAAATTTTATTTGAAAAATACAGATATATAAGAAAAAATGAGAAAGATTTTAATCTTATTTATTCAATTATCTATGATCTCTTCCTCCTGGTAGCTCTTCTCTTGCATTTTGAACAGAGTCATATTCCCTTTCATAAAGATAAATATTTCAAAATTGCTGGATGTCATGGCTACCCTCTTTGGTCTTAGAATGTCAGAGGCTTTACTAAACATCTTCATGTCCGCTTAGCTAGCTAATGAGGTGATATACTTTATAAACACTATTTCAGTTTCTGAAATATTTAGAAATGGTATCAAAACTCATCTTTTTAAGTTTCATTTGAACATAATGTCAGTGAGTGTATTGTGAATATATATATATATATATATATATATATATATATATATATATATATATATATATATATATATATATATATATATATATATATTATATATATATATATATACTTTAAATCACCTCTGGTGGGCAAAGGCCAGAGGCCTACCAAAGTTCCACCAGAGTTAGTAGGAAAGACGGAAGCCTGGTCATATTAAAGGCCAACGTGACCCGATACACGACGTTTGAAAGTGTGTAAGTCATAGGAAATTGGAAAAATAGAAGAAGGGAGTGTGTTCCAGACTTTACCAGTAGAGTACATGTAAGACAGAGCATAGCGGTTAAGTCTGGGATCAGAGAGTTGGACAGAGAAAGGATGAGACTGTAGAAAGTCGAGTCGCACGAGCCCTTCTCAGTGGAGGAGGTATGCGACGAGAGAGTTCATAAGAGCAGTGTCCATTGTAATAGCGATAATATAGAGAGAGAGTGACGCAACAATTCGACGGGCAGAAAGAGATTGGAGAGAATCAGTGAGAGCAGGAGAATTGATAAGACGAAAAGCCCTAGACTCCACCTTTTCCAGGAGAGCTGTGTGAGTGGAACCACCCCAGATGTGTGACGCATACTCCATATAGGGGCGAACAACACCCCTATACAGAGCAAGCAACTGGGGTGGAGTGAAGAAATACTGAAGGCGCCTCAGAACACCTAACCTCTTAGAAGCTTGTTTAGAAAGAGAAGTAATGTGATCTTTCCAAGAAAGATCACGAGAAAAGGAAACACCAAGAATATTAAAGACAGATGAAGGTCTGAGTTGTGTTTTCGAAGAAGATATCGTAGTTGTGTGGAAGATTGTGTCGAGTAGAGAGATGGAGGAATTGAGTTTTGGTGGCATTGAAAACAACCATGTTCTCTCTGCCCCAATTAGAAATACGAGATAGATCAGAGGTCAGCTGCTCCAAGGCAACCCTCCTTGCATCTAGTAACTGTTGTTGAGAGGGTCGCCTTTAAAATTGAAAAGAGTAATGAAGGGTGGAGTCATCAGCATAGGAGTGGATAGGAGATGAAGTAACAGAAAGAAGGTCATTAATGAAAAGTAGAAAAAGTGTTGGGGATAGGACAGATCCTTGAGGAACACCACTATTAATAGATTTAAAGGAAGAGCGGTGGCCGTCTACAACAGCAGCTATAGAACGACCGGAAAGGAAATCAGAGAGGATAGATAGATTCCGAAAGAAGGATGTTTGGAAATCAAAGCTTTGTGCCAGACTCTATCGAAAGCTTTCGATATGTCTAGCGCAACAGCAAAAGATTCACCTAAATGTCGAAGAGAGGAGGACCAAGAGTCAGAGAGAAGGGAAAGCAGATCACCAGTAGAGCGTTTCTTATGAAAGCCATACTGGCGATCAGATATAAGATTAGAAGAATTGAGATGTTTCCAAATCTTCCTGTTAAGGATAGATTCAAAAACTTTAGAAAGAACGGAGGTTAAAGAAATGAGACGATAGTTAGAGGGTTGAGAGGGGTCCCCCTTCTTTGGCACAGGCTGAATGAGCGCACATTTCCAGCTAGAAGGGAAGGTTGAAGTAGAAAGACATAGGCGAAAAAGTTTACCAAGGCAGGGTGCAAGCTCCGGTGGTCATAGGTCGAAGGCCTACCATATATTATATATATATATATATATATATATATATATATATATATATATTATATATTATATATATATATATATATATATATTTTATATATATATATATATAAAGGGTGGTTAAATTGTATGGGCCGATGTTGAATGTGAACCACACCTAAACGTCAAGTTTTTTACTGCATTTCATTTGACTTTTTTCAATTTCAGACTTACTCAATTTGAACCATGGAAAGATACACAATGGAGCAACGTGTTAAAGTTATTCAGGCTTATTATGAAAATGGGCGTTCAAATCAAAATGCATATCGTGCACTTCGTGATTTTTTTG
>SEYY01022265.1:47500-52500 GCA_009176605.1 Armadillidium nasatum | reverse complement strand
TATATATATATATATATATATATATATATATATATATATATATATATATATATATATATATATATATATATATATATATATATTTATATTAGGAGAAATTAATTTAGAAATGCTTTTTAAAAAAGGAATTCTAAATGTAATAAAATTTAAAATATTGTGAAAAATGTTGCCGCAGGTGAGTGAGTGTGGATTTCATTTTTATAAAATTAAATGATTGAAAGTTTCTTCAATGAATGTCCCAAGAAAAGATTTGAAAAGATGATTTGAAATGGACGTCAAAGAGACTTTGCTTTTGACTTTGTTTAAAGGAAGACAGCCGCCAACCTCGGTCTTCCTTTAAGATTTTCTATGGAGTTCTCCTTCAAAAGAATCTTTCTTTGCCTCCTTACAAGTATTTATCAAGCGCGGCTTCTTCTTTTACCTTTCGTTTGACAAACATTTCTAAATTGTACAACATAAATCATATAACTATAAAGTTCAAATCATTTTACGTACACATATGAGCACCTTTTAAACTTTCACACAAACAAATTTTCTTTCTAAAACTACTTTCCTAAACCAGGAAACAGAAAAAAAACTATAAATCTTAAAAAAGAAATCACAAATTAGAACAAAATTACAGTAAAAATAAATAAATAAAAATAATATATATATATATATATATATATATATATATATATATATATATATATATATATATATATATATATATATATATATATATATATATATATATATATATATATATATATATTATCTGTTTTCCCAACTTCCTAAACGTTCACACTGTAATAAATGATATGTGGAAACCCTTGATGTTGGCTTTGACCTTTCTGATTAGATTGAAGTTCACAAGGAACGAAGTTATATCAACTTTATTAATAAGAAAATATGACGAAGCGACATTAAAGTTATTCAGAAAATTTCAATCTACATTAAAGAAGTATGAAAAGGCTAAATTGGACTATCGCTTTCTTTCAATTTGTAAGGGTTATAATTATACTCCTAAATTTATGCGATTCAAATTGTATAAAGCAGAGTTAATGAAATCGCCCTTATATAAATCATGGACTTCTAAACTTCTTCTACGAGAACTAAACTCTAAACAAAGGTACATTTTCAATCTTGAAAAATCACGGAAGGATTTAGAGAAGAACCTGAAAATGAAGTTGTCTCCTTTAGATTTTATTTACGCTAATAGAATATTCCAAAAGAGTGTTAACTCCTTTAAAAATAACATTCTCGTCGTCATAACTCTAAGTTGGATAAACTAGGACTACGTACTAATCTTGAATCTGATCCAAACAAAATTTTGACGAACATCAGTGACAAAATTCTTAACAAAGATGAACTGAGGATTTTGGCTTTAGGACTCGACTTTAAGTTACCTATATTTAGACTTGATTTTCATAGCTACTTCTTAAGCTTTGAAAAAGCTTTACATTCTCTTATTGAATTGCTTCCTCTACCTACTTCAAAATATAATGTTAAAAATGAATTCAAACATCTGTCAAACAAGTTTTTCTTCAAATTTAACAAATTTAAAAACTTCTGCCCGGTATTTTCATACAACGACTTGAAGATCCTTCGTTCTCTCAAAAAGGATAAATCTATAATTATATGCAAGCCGGATAAAGGGTCCGGAGTTGTTATCATGAATAGAAATGATTACATTACTAAAATGAAACAACTTCTTTCAGATACATCAAAATTTAAAAAATTAAATACAAACATCTTTAAATACGTTTTAAAACTTGAAGATAGAATAAATACCTTTCTACGTTCGTTATCTTCAAGGAATATTTTAACTGAAAATTACAACAACCTCTTTACTTCTGGGTCTGTTCCAGGTGTTTCTATACGGCCTTCCTAAAATACACAAACCTAATATTCCACTACGACCTATCCTTTCTTCTATTAACTCTCCAAACTACAATCTTGCCAAATTTTTTGTTCCTATCTTAGATCCTCTAACTAAAAACGAATATACCTTGTCAGACACTTTCGACTTTATCAATTGCCTAAATTCTTCTTCTTTTGGCACTTGCTTCATGACAAGCTTTGATATTGAATCTTTATATGCAAATCTTCCTATATCTGAAACCATCAACATAATAACTAATGAATTATTTCACAATAATCAAAACATAATGGGAATGGATCTTCCCTCCTTCACCAAACTTTTAAAATTGTCTGTTGAAGATTCTATATTCCTTTTCGACGGGGAACTATATAGCCAAATTGATGGTATGGCTATGGGCTCTCCTTTAGGTCCTGCTTTTGCAAATAGCTTTCTCTGCTATTATGAAAAACAATGGATCAGGCAATGCCCCCCTCTATTCAAGCCCTTTCTCTATCGCCGCTACATGGATGATTGCTTCGTAGTTTTCAAGGAGAAAGATCATGCCAATTTGTTTCTACAGTATATGAATGAGAGACACAACAGCATGAGATTCACCATGGAACAAGAAGTTAATAATTCCATATCCTTTCTTGATGTATATGTTACTCATATTAGCAACATATTTAAAACATCTGTTTATAGAAAACCTACTTCTACCCTTCTTGCTACAAACTATTTCAGCAACATACCTCTTAAGTTTATTCTATCAGGTCTAAGATCTAGAATCTATAGAGCATTTAAAATTTGCTCTGACTGGCATTTATTCCATAAAGAGATGGAATTTATTAAAATTCTTTTCCATTTTAATTTATTCCCTAAGTTCCAAGTGGAAAAAAGTATTAACGAGTTCCTCGTTAATATCTTTAGACCTACTCATCTTTTTCCTACTGTTCCTAAACAAAAAATATATCTAAAACTTCCTTTTATAGGATCTCTTACGTCCCAACTTAACAAAAATATTCTTACTGTTCTTGAATCAACATTCCCCCAGTGCCAGTTTATTCTTATAAATTATAACTCCCTCTCAATTCACACTTTCTTCAGACATAAGGAAATCTATCCCAATGTTTCTCAGATCCTCATTATTAACTTATTTAAGTGTGCCAGCTGTAATGCGGCGTATGTAGGCCAAACTGGTCTACAATTAAAAGTGAGGATTGATAAACATAGAGGAGTTTCCTTCAGAACTGACCTTCCTCTTTCTTCTCCGGAACACTCTACCATAAGAGACCATGGAGATACCCATCCTTTTTCTTCTTCCGATTTCTCTATACTCCGTCTTCCCTTCTTGATCGTAGGATATTGGAGTCTTTATATATAAAAACTCATTCCCCATCCTTAAATGATCAAGCTTCTTCTACTGTTCTTTTCACACAATGATGAAGTCCTTTTTCCCAAAATAGTCCAGCCTTTTTAATATTTCTTGGTGTTGCAAAATTTCGACTTTAGTCTTGGTTTTTCTTTATGTTATTTTAATATCAATATTATTCTTATATTTTTATTATTTTATTGCATTTATTATTATTATTTTAGTATTTTATATATAGTTAAAGAATTTATATTTGGTTTATATTTTAAATTAGAAATTTTTAGAACTTAGATTGTGCTGAGGACGGACCGCGTTAAGGTTTGAAACGTTCACACTGTAATAAATGATATGTGGAAACCCTTGGTGTTGGCTTTGACCTTTCTGATTATATATATATATATATATATATATATATATATATATATATATATATATATATATATATATATATATATATATATATATATATATATATATATATATATATATATATATATATATATATATATATTTCAAAATAGGCTTCCATGCGTACTAAATACATCTTGTCGGTAGAAAATACAATACCGTTTTAGTTTTGCTTCCAACTTTTCCAAACACTCATAAAAAGGAAAGCTCTTATATTACTTTTAAAATACCTCCATTTTCTTACTTTTTTCTGGCAACTCAAAGGAGCTTTTAATATCCCTCCCTTTTCTTACTTTTTTTTCTGGCAACTCAAAGGAGCTTTTAATATCCCTCCTTTTTCTTAGTTTTTCTGGCAACTCAAAGGAGCTTTTAATATCCCTCCCTTTTCTTAGTTTTTCTGGCAACTCAAAGGAGCTTTTAATATCCTTCCCTTTTCTTACTTTTTTCTGGCAACTCAGAGGAGCTTTCAATATCCCTCCCTTTTGTTACTTTTTTCTAGCAGCTCAAGGGATTTGTGGTTTTTTTTTTGAAAATCCAACTCTACAGATAAAGTTTGCCCAAGTTTCCTTCTAGAATCTAGACGATTCTTCATCTCCATCTCCTTAAAAAGGAAGGAAAATTATGACACGTTATATGCCAAAAGATGTGATGTTTTTTATGAGTTTAAAACAACGTATGCCAATACTTTTTATTCCATCTGAAATTCACGAACCAATTGTGCTTTCGAGCTCGCAACCTTTCTTAGTAAATTTTTTCGTCTGACTTATGAATTATGCCCAAAATTTAATTAGGGGTAATGAAAAAATGATGGGGTTTTCAGTGTCTCAAAAATTCAATTCCTTCATTATATTCTCAACGCAATCGTCCACACATTCGTTATGTCTTCTACAAAAACACAACCCAAAGGTCAATCTTCTCTATCTTAAATGTTCTTAGAATTTTGTTTTCTTGAGAATTTTTGGAAGAGTCAGTTATATCTCTTAACACGTTGAGTTCAGAGTGACATACCAACACGTCCCTCATATTTTTAGCTATAAAAGTTGGAAAACTGGAAAGCTCTTCTTGAAAGGTTAATGTCCAATGAAGCACTTCTAAAATGGGTATCGTCAAAATAAGCATTTCATGAAAGGTCGACTCTCGGGAAGCATATTTGTAAAGGGTAGATTCCAGGGAAAAACTTCTGAAACAGATAAAGTCCATGGAAGAGCATCTGGAAAGGGTTTAATCCCTGTAAGCACTTCTGAAAAAGGTAACGCCCCTGGAAGCTCTACTAGAAAGGGTAAACTCCCGAGAAGCACTTTTGGAAAAGACAGAGTCCTGGGAAGCAATTTTGAAAAGGGAAGAGTCCTAGAAAATACTTCTGGAATGAGTAGAGTCCCG